>PVKP010042604.1:0-17947 GCA_004027715.1 Plecturocebus donacophilus
CATTATACCTATTTTAAAAGTGACCACATAACTGGAAGTAAATCACTCCCCAGCAATTGCATAGCATTTCACAGGTTTAAATAAAATATTGGTTGGCTGCTTATTTGTTATTTTCATCCCCTATTCCTTCCTGTCTCCATTGTTAAGCACAATTATTGGCATAAAAGAGGTTTTTAATACCCATTTTTAAACTGCATTCCAGCCTGGGCAATAAAACAAGAATCCCATTCTCTCTCCCTCTTTCTCTTCCTCTTTCTTTCTCTCTTTTGCTGTTTCTTTCTTTCTCCTTTTCTCTCTTTTTCTAAAAAAAAAATACTGAAAATAAACAAATTGAAATTCATCTTGGAAAAGTTACAAAAAGAACAACAAAACACAACTAAGGAAAACAGAAAGGAATAACAAAATTAAGATTTTTTTTATCTTACAGAAATTACAGATATTTGTGAGTTACAAGAATATCAGTAGATTGATTAAATGAAACTATGGAATGGACTTTTTAAAAGAAAAGTAAAATAAATCCTTTCCCTAAATTTAATGTAATCAAGAAAAAAAACAAGAAAAAAATGAATAGACAAAAATAGAGTTAGTAGAGTTGATAAAGATGTTATAAATATAGTAGGAAAGAATATTTTTTAATAGAAAAAAATCCAGAAATCTATGTTAAATATAGGCATCATTCTCAATTTATTAGGTTTATTGCAATACTAACTTGACGTAATAGCAGTATTGTTCATTTGATAAAATCTTAAAGCACAATTACTAAGAAAAGAATAAGAAGGCAAGATTTCCCCCTGCAATCTATCAACATCTACTACTCAGTCGACTTTGAAACAGATCTTAAATAAAAACCTAATGAGTGTTAAAGAAGCCTCACAGTCAGGGCAAGATGGCTCACGTCTGTAATCTCAGCACTGTGGGAGACCGAGGTGGGAGGATCACTTAAGCCCCGGAATTTGAGACTAGCCTGGGCAACAGGGCAAAACCCTGTCTCTACAAAAAATAAAATGAGCTAGGTGTGGTGGTGCATGCCTGTAGTCCCAACTACTCGAGAGGCTGAGGTGGGAGGAGGGCTTGAGCCCAGAAGGTTGAGGTTGCAGTGAACCATGATTGTGCCACTGCCTCCAGCCTGGATGACAGAGTGAGACCCTGTGTCAAAAAGAAGAAGGGAGGGGGGAGGAGGAAGAGGAGGAGGAGGAGGAATTGGAAGAAGAATAAGCAGGAGGAGGAAGAGGGCAGCAGCAGAACAAGCAGCAAAGGCACCACAAACTTATCAGGGAAGGGGGCAAATTATTCATCAAATAAATTATAAATAGCTTAAACAAAGGTAAAAAAGAAACAATAGAGGGGAACTTCCTCAACTTGATAAAGAACCTCTACAAAAAACCTATAGCCAACACCACACTTCATGGTGAGAAACTAAGAGCTTTTCCACTAAAATGGGGACAAGGCAAGGTACCCCCTCTCACCACTCTCTTTTGACATCATACTGGAACTCCTAGCTAATGCAATAAGATGAGGGGAAAAAATGTATACTGATTGGGAAGAAAGAAACAAGATTGTTGGCCGGTGCAGGCAGATTACGAGCTCAGGAGTTCGAGACCAGCCTGTCGAAGATGTTGAAACCCAATCTCTATTAAAAATATAAAAATTAGCTGGGCATGGTGGCGTGTGCCTCTAGTCCCAGCTACCTGAAAGGCTGAGACAGGAGAATTGCTTGAACCCGGGAGGCAGAGGTTGCAGTGAGCTGAGATGGCACCACTGCACTCCAGCCTGGGCAACAGAGCGAGATTTCGTCTAAAAAAAAAAAGAGTTAGATGCCAGCCTGGGCAACATAGCAAGACCCAATCTCTGTATCTTTTGACAGAGCAAGACTCTATCTCAAAAAAAAAAAAAAATTGTCTTTGTTCACAGATGACAAGACTGTCTATGTAGAAAATCTAAAATAATTTTTTAAAAAAATCCCTGGAACTAATAAGCAATTACAACAAGGTTGCAGGATACAAGGTTGATATACAAAAGGCAATTGTTTTCCCATGTATCATCAATGAGTAAGTGAAATCTGAAATTAAAAACACAATGCCGTTTACATTAGTACTCAAACAATCAACTACTCATGTACTCCATAAGTATATACAAATATTATGTATCAATAAAAATGAACTATTTAAGTATAAATCCATCAAAATACTTACAAGATTTTTATGAAGAGAACTACAAAACACTGATGAAATAAATCAAAGAATTGGGCTGGGTGCTGTGGGTCACGACCGTAATTCCAACACTTTGGGAGGCCAAGGTGGGTGGATCACTGGAGTCCAGGGGTTAAAGACCATCCTAGACTATATAGCAAGATCCCATCTCAATTAAAAAAAAAAAAAAAATAGGACAGTGCAGTGGCTCATGCCTGTAATTCCAGCACTTTGGGAGGCCGTGGCAGGTTGATCACGAGGTCAGGAGTTCGAGATCAACATGGTGAAACCTTGATCAACACGATGAAACCCTGTCTCTACTTAAAATACAAAAATTAGCCAGGCACGGTAGCAGACACCTGTAATCCCAGCTAATCAGGAGGCTGAGGCAGGAGAATCGCTTGAACCCGGGAGGCAGAGGTTGCAGTGAGCTGAGATCGTGCCACTGAACTCCAGACTGGGCAACAGAGTAAGACTCTGTTGCAAAAAATAAATAAGTACCTAAAAATAAAAATAAACTTTAAAAAAAGAAAAAGAAAAAACTGAATAAATGGAGAGATATTACACGTTTATGAATAGAAAGTCACATCTGTAATGTATCACGAGGTCAGGAGTTTGAGACCAGCCTGACCAAGATGGTGAAATGCTGTCTCTACTAAAAATACAAAAATTAACTGGGTGTGGTGGTATGCACCTGTAATTCCAGCTACTCAGGAGGCTGAGGCAGGAGAATCACTTGAACCTGGGAGGCAGAGGGTGCAGTGAGCCGAGATGGCACCACTGCACTTCAGCCTGGCAACAGAGGGAGATTCAATCTCAAAAAAAAAAAAGAAGAAAAGAAAGAGTCAATATTGTCAAGACATCATTTCTTCCTAACTTGATCTAAAGATTCAATGCAATCCCAATAAAAATCCCAGCAAGTTATTTTGTGGATGTCAACAAACTGACTCTAAAGTTTACATGGAGAGGCAAAAGATGAAGAATAGCCAACTCAATATTAAAGGAAAAAAAAAAAGTCAGAGAATCGACACTACCCAACTTCAAGACTTGCCTAATAGGAGCTACAGTAATCAACCACAGTGTGATATTGTCAAAAGGGTAGACAAGTAGATCAATGGAACAGAATATACAGTCCAGAAATGGACACACACAAATAGAGTCAACTGATCTTTGACAAAGGAGCAAAGATAATACAATGTAGCAAAGATAGTCTTCTCAACTAATTGTGCTGGAATAACTGGACATCCACAGGCAAAAATAAAGAATCTAGACACAGACTTAAACGTTCTTCACAAAAATTAACTCAAAATGGATCATAGACCTGCATGTAAAACACAACACTATAAAACTCCTAGATGGTAACATAGGGCAAAATCTAGATGCTATAACATAACATAGGATAGGATGACATAGGATTTCCATCCTAGGTTATTATATCATAAAATATGACTTTTTATATACAACACTAAATGCACAATTCATGAAAGAAATAGTTGATAAACTGAATTTTGTTGAATCAAAACCTCAGCTCTGTAAAAGACAACATCAAGAGAATCAGAAGATAAGACAGACTGGGAGAAAATACTGGCAAAAAATATTTCTGATAAAGGACAGTTATTTAAAATATGTACACTCTTAAACTTTTAAAATTCAACAATTAGAACATGAACCTGATTTGAAAAAATGGGCCAAAGACCTCTTCACAGATACCTGATCAATGAAGATATACAAATGGCAAGGAAGTATATAAAAAGATGTCCACGGGCTTGAAACAAGATGGCGGGCTCGTGGTGAGACGCTGTGAAGCAGGAGTAGAAATTAGTATGCCTAGAAGCAGATTTTAAAAGCAGTTTCTCTTCAGAACATCTTTTTTTCATACCACTTGATAAGCATCTTGAAACACCATGGCTGTAGCTGCAGTAAAATGGGTGATGTCAAAGAAAACTATCTTGAAACATTTATTTCCAATCCAAAACGGAGCTTTATATTGTGTTTGTCATAAATCTACATATTCTCCTCTACCAGATGACTATAATTGCAAAGTAGAGCTTGCTCTGACTTCTGATGGCAGAACAATAGTATGCTACCACCCTTCTGTGGACATTCCATATGAACACACAAAACCTATCCCTCGGCCAGATCCTGTGCATAATAATGAAGAAACACATGATCAAATCCTGAAAAGCAGATTGGAAGAAAAAGTTGAACCCCTTGAGCAAGGACCTATGGTAGAACAACTTAGCAAAATGTTCTTTACTACTAAGCACCGCTGGTATCCTTATGGACGGTATCACAGATGTCGTAAGAATCCGAATCCTCCAGAAGACAGATGATGCTGAGGTTCCTGGGAGAATCAAAGAGAAATGTGCCTCATTTGCCATTTGAGAAAATGCAGTCTGGTGTATTCACTAATATATAGTAAAGTAATAATGATAAAGTGTCTTTTCATATATTAGAATGTGTACTTTTATATATGTTAAGTAATTCTGGATTTGACATTCTCATTTAGAGAAACCTATTATATTTTATTTTTCTTTTTCAATTTTAGTCTTTCATTTATGTATGGTCTCCAATTTAGAACTTTTCCATAGTGCCAAAGCCATACATATTCAGTAGAACATCAATAGGTTATATCAGAACACTTTGTTATAAATAGGCTTTGTGTTAGATGATTTTGCTTAACTGTAGGGTAATGTAAGTGTTCTGAGCATATTTAGGGTAGGCTAGCATTTTGAATTTACAACATTTTCAATTTACAGTGAGTTTATTGGGATGTAATCCTACCATTAGTTGAGAAACATCTCTTTTTGTGTGTCTATTATGATTTAAGTATTTTTACGTCATTAGCCAAACATTGTTAGTAGTATAAATATGATTAATAAAAAGATACCTGGATTTCCTGAGGGAGATTTTTAAATTGCCTTTGAGAATAAACTCATAAGGTCTACCAAGAAAATAAATGTTATAATGTTTCAATTGGCTTCTAGGAAATAATTAAATTACTGATATTTTGATCAAGTTTTACTATCGACTAGGCCCCTTCCATCCATTCTTATTAAATTCTCAAAATAATCCTTTGAAGAAGGGACATAATCTCATTTTACGGTGACTCGAATCCTACCAAACAAGTGGGAGAGCCAGGAGCCAAACCGTCAGGCTCCAAAGCTTTTTTTCAGTGCATCACAATGACAAAGGGGTGGTTTTCTTTCACCCAAGAATGTACTTTCCTAGAGATTTTTCTTGATAGAATATTATGTAATTTGTTTTGAGGGTTTTTTCTCTGGCTGTCTTAAAGATTATGCTAGCTTCAGAACACATGCAAACAGCTGCAGCTCTGTGATTAAAATGTTAATGCCACTAGACTAGTGTTAGGAGAATGTTAATAGATAACTCTGCTGCTACTACTAGTTATATATGATCCTTAATAGCATTGCTTCCCCTTCAATTTCTATTTAGGAGGTGAAGAATCTTTTAATAAGGTAGAAAATTGCTTTATTTAAACTTGTGCTGTAAAATGTTTGTGATACAGTAAAACTGATGTGAAAAATAATTTTTCATTCAAAGTCTAATGTTTGATCTAGTTCTCTTAATAAAGGAACTCTAGTTGAAGTTTCAAGTAGCCAGTGAAGTAGGAGAGAGTAAAGGAAATAATTAATAATGGTGACCTGCTGTTACCCAAAGGAAATATTTTTAAGTGATTTACTTTTTCCATTAATATAAATTTCATTTGGAAAGATTGAAAAAACAAGTTTGATTGAATTTAATAAATCAGAAGTATTTACCAAAAAAAAAAAAAGATGTCCACATGATATGTCATCAAATAAATGGATGCAAATTAAAACAACAATTTGATGAGAATGCCCAAAATCTAGAACGCTGACAATACCAAATGCTGGTAAGCTGTGGAACAACAGGAACTCCTGTTCACTACTGCGGGAATGAAAAATGGCACAGCTGCTTTGGAAAACAGTTTGACAATTTCTTCTTTTTCTTTTTTTTTTGCATGCACTTAGGGCATACGACAATTTCTTTCAAAATTCAACATACTCTTCCATACAATCCAGCAACCACGCTTCTTGGGATTTTCCCAAATAAACTGAAAACTTATGTTCACACAAAAACCTGCACATGGAAGTTTATGGAAGCTTTACATATAATTGCCAAAACTTGGAAGCCACTAAAATGAACATATTCTATGATGGTATGATGGTGGAAACCTCTCGTTATGCATTTGTCCAAAACTGCAGACTGTTAAACACCAGGAGTGAACTCCAATGTAAACAATAGATGTTGCATGATAATGATGTGTCAATGCAGCTTCATTAGCTCTAACAAATGGACCTTTCTGTTGGGGGATGTTGATAATGGGGCAGACTGTGTGAGTGTAGGGACAGGAGGCATATGGGGAGTCTCTGCACCTTCCTCCCAATTTTGCTGTGAATCTTGCTGTGAATCTAAAACTACCCTAAAAAAAATGAAGTTTACAAAAAAAGAAACAAACAATAAAACCAAAGACAAGATGATGACTCGATGGAGAAGAATTTTCCAAATATAAAAAAGTCAGGCCGGGCACGGTGGCTCACACCTGTAATCCCAACACTTTGGGAGGCTGAGGCGGGTGGATCATGAGGTCAAGAGATCGAGACCATCTTGGCCAACATGGTGAAACCCTGTCTCTACTAAAAATACAAAAAATTAGCTGAGCATGGTGGTGTGCGCCTGTAGTCCCAACTACTTGGGAGGCTGAGGCAGGAGAATCGCTTGAACTTGGGAGGCGGAGGTTGCAGTGAGCCAAGATCGCACCATTGCACTCCAGCCTGGAGACAGAGTGAGCCTCTGTCTAAAAAAGAAAGGAGGAGGGGTAAGCTGGGTGCGGTGGCTCATACCTATAATCCCAGCACTTTGGGAGACTGAGCCAGGGATATCCCTGGAGGCTAGGAATTGGAGACCAGCCTGGGCAACATGGAAAAATTCTGTCTCTACTAAAAATACAAAAAAATTAAGTTGGGCATGGTGACATGTGCCTGTAGTCCCAGCTACTCAGGAGACTGAGGTGGGAGGATTACTTGAGCCCAGGAAGTTGAGGTTGCAGGGAGCCATTATTGCACCACTGCACTCCAGCCTGGACTTTGAGAGTGAGACCTTTTCTCAAAAAAAAAAAAAAAGTGGCAGAATTCACAAATTAAAAGTCATGGCCGGGCGTGGTGGCTCACACCTGTAATCCCAGCACTTTGGGAGTCTGAGGTGGGTGGATCACTTGAGGTCAGGAGTTTGAGATAGCCTGGCCAACATGGAGAAACCCCGTCTCTACTAAAATACAAAAATTATCTGGGGCTTGATGGCGCACAACTATAATTTCAGCTACTCGGAAGGCTGAGGCAGGAGAATAGCTTGCACCCAGGAGGCAGGGGTGCAGGGAGCCGAGATCGCCCCATTGCACTCCAGCCTAGGTGACCGGGTGAGACTCCGTCTCAAAAACAACAACAATAACAAATTAAAAGTCATGTCACAACAATTACAAATTTATACCCTAAACCAAATAACAGGCCTATTAAATGTAATTATGATCCCAGTTTTCTAAAATAAAACAAAATGCCTTTATATACAAAGGGGGAACACGGAAGGTGAAATACTAAATTGTTGGCAGTTGTAGGCTGTGGGTTTCTGGGTGATGTCTGGTTCCACCATCTCTCTGACTTTGTGCAAGTCAGTTAACCTTTCTGTGCCTCAGTTTCCTCATGTGTAGCATGAAAATGATAATGGTAGCTTCCTGACAGGGTTGCTGTGAGCACTAAATGGGTTAATGCATGTAAAGTACTTATAAGAGTGTGCGGCACTCAATAAATCTTAGTGTTGCTATTATTATAAGTTTTCTTACAGACAGGCTTTTGAGTTTCCCTCTGTTTATCCAGGATACTAAGGGTTGTACTAAGAACATGGTGACACAGGAGAAAATAGTCTGACATGGACAGACTTTAAGATTATAAGGAACGAACAAGTGAAAATAGGTCAGACAAATCAAAGAATAAAGGCAGCACATATTATTCATGCTACATAAAACCAAGGAGCTGTTCCTCGTATATGATGAATTGAAGAAGTCTTGAAGTCACTGTACCTTGAGACAAAGTAGGGCCAAGTGAAATTTCCACTTCTCTTGCCATTGGCCTAGAACATTTCATGGAGGAGATAGGATCTCAGAAGCCAAAGAAGAGGCAAACGTATTAGTGGGAGTTATCATTAGCAATGAACACCAAGCGGTGTCACGGGAGGCTGCACCTCTGCAGTACGGCCAGCTCTGCGCTGAAGGTATGGAGGGTCTGGGGCACTGTTGCTCGGGGTGGATGCAGGGCTATTAAAGGCCAGACGGCCCAGAGGCCTTTGCCTAGTTAAAGCCTTCTAGTATAATGCCAGACCCTTCTGGTATAAAGGACCATTTATTATCACCAGTAGGATTTTTCTTTGTAACTCTGGGCTAATTTGTGTAGGTAGAAGTTCTCCTGCAGAGAAATGCTGGTCTCTCATATATAAACACCAGCATCTGCAGCTAAGTTTCCTGTAAGGAAATGAGCTTGTTAACGGGTGGGGAAGGGAAGAACTTACACACACAATCGTGTGTAATTATGTGTGTGTGTGTGTAGATATGTACAGACAGCATTTTGCCAACACCCTGTTTCTGGTATGCGCAAGGATGTTTCCATACTTGGCTGCTTCACAGGTGTTTTCACTCGCTTTGCCCCGGGCACCCAGGGAGTAAGTGTGGAACACTCAGCAGGTAGCTGTGGCCACAGCTCCATTCCGCCTCCACCCTCCTCCTTGCCCTTCCTCTGCCCAGAGGGAGGAAACTGGCAGTGGATTCCAGAGAGGACTGGAGAGGGCTGCCCGAGGTTGCCTATCTTCCCAGACAGGGCTATGTCTAAGACCTGGCCACAAGCCACCTTCAAAGGAGCTCACCCATGACTCAGCTTGTGCTGTGAGAAATAAGGAGAAAGGGAGGGAGACATTTAAAACGTGGTCATCAATTGAATCGAATTAGAGCCATTTGATGTACTCCTAAAAGACACCAAACTGTTTGTAACAATTATCTTTGAATGGCAGAATTAAGGAAAATTTAAAGTCCTGTTTAATATTATTTTCTACAGTATTTTGACTTTAGTTTTAATTTTCTTTTTTTCTTTTTGAGACAGGGTCTCTTCCTGTCACCCAGGCTGCAGTACAGTGGCGCAATCACAGCTCACTGTAGCCTCAACTTCCCGAGCTCTAGCGATCCTCCCACCTCAGCTTAGGGTGGGGGAAGGTGCCTTGGGCGACCCCCAGGCTGTCTGAGACCAGCCCTGTAGCCTCTTGTACGTTCTGCTGCACCTGCCGCTTATAGACGGCATGCAGCAGCAGTGGTGGAAACCCGATCCAGCTCGCCTCTACCAGCAACATGAATCCAAGGGCCAGACCCTGCTACGACGCCTAAATCAGGCTCCTCAGTAGGAGGAAGACTGGAACTGGCATCCAGCCCCATCTCAGGGGCTGCAGGGTTCCCAGCACCCACAACTAGTGCCCTGAACCAGGGTCAAAAAAGGAACAGAAGGAGGGCGGGAACTGGCACGCACTCAGCCCCACCCCCGAGGCTGCACAGTGCCCAGCGCCCAGACCCCACGCTCTTGGCGAGGCCAAGGAAGATGGACCCTAGGCCATGCACTGGGTAATTCTCAGGCTGTCTAGGGCTGGCCTCTGCCTTGGGCTCAGCTGCAGCTGCCACCTGCGAGTGGCCATGCAGCAGCCACAGTGACAACCACTGATGCTGCCCACCCGCTCCACCCCAGGGAGGATCCCAGGGCCAGAAGCCTCCGCAACTCCTCACACAGGCAGTCAGCCCTGCTATTGCAGGAAAGCAAGGACCAGCCAGGCGGCCTTGAGGATCCAGGGGCTGCACAGCACCCAGCGACCACGACCCGTCGCTCTGTGCGTTGGCCAAGAAAGAGGGGCCCTAGGCTGGAAGGGCAGTCCGCTGGGTGGCCTTTGGGTCCTCTGGGACTGTAACTGCCAGCCGACGCCATGGGATCAGCTGCAGCCGCCCCTTGCAGATGGTGCACGTCAGCAGCAGTGGCCACCCTGGACGTGCATGCAGCAGCCAGCAACACAGAACCAGGGGCCAGACGCCACCGTGGCCCTAACGGAGGCAGTGAAGCCCCAGCTGCAGGAGAGCAGGAAATGGTGCTCAGCCCTATTCCAGTGGCCGCACAGTGCCCAGACCCTCGGCCCAGCACTCTGGGAGCCGCCCATCAGGAGCGGATCCTAGGGCGGGAAGGGGGTATTCTGCGACCCTCAGGCCTCACTCAGGTCTGGGACCTCCCCTGCCACCCTCTGCCGCAGGCTCACCTGCAGCTGCCACCTGCACGTGGTGAGGCAGAAGTGCTGGCAACCCCCAGCTCTGCCTGCCATAACCAGCAGCGGGGGACCCAGGCACCGAGGCCGCTTCAGAGGCTGCCACCTGGCCACCTCGGTACCCCTGTCCCTGCCCTGGTGGCAGCCAGCCACCCTCCTACCTCTCCGGCGCTCTGCAATCTCCGTCGCTGCCACCCACCGCAGCGAGGCGAGCCGTGGTGCCACAAGCTCCAGCCTCCAGCACGCGGCAGGCAGATGACTCTGACTTCTCCTGCATGGAGCAGCTGGGCGGGCAAAGCCAAAAAAGCCTAGAATGGGACTCAGAGAGAGGTAGTGTTAGACGCCCACCTTGTCATGCTAGCCACTGGGTGGCAAGGGCCAGTTTCAGGGAAGGCACTCATACCCACCCTCCAAAGTCCACGGCATCTCTTTTCGGCCCTCACTGTCTAGGGAGTGGAGACTGGAGACACCATGGTGCCAGGGCTTCCCGCTCCACAGGAACCACTGAGACCACCCAGGCTGTGCTCGGGAAGCAGGAGCAGCAGAAACTCAGCCCCAGCCAGCCCTCCCCACCAAAGCGCTGGTTCCCATTAGTAACCCTAACCCGTCCTCCACCACCAGCACTGCAGCCCTAGATAGTGCCTCCAACCCGCTCCCCAGGTGGGCACTGCAGCCTTGGACAGTGCCCACAACCAGCTCCCAGACACAGGCAACGATGTCCTGGATATCACACCCCCACACCCACTGGGGGCAATGTAACACCTGATAGCACCCCAACCCACCCGTCACCGCTGGGAATATTGCACCCCATAGTGCCACCAACCCAACCCCGACAGGAGCATTGCAGCACCTGATAGCTCCTCCAACTCAGCCCCCACCTAGGGCAGTACATCCCCGGATACTGCCCACAAAGTGCCCCACTGCTGCTGGCAGTGCCGCTTGGGACAGGCCCCATCCCACACCACAGCAATGGGCAGCACACCCCAGCAAAGGGCCCCCAACCCTCTCCCCTCCGCGGGCAGTGGTGCCGCAAAGAAGCCCCCCAACCAGCCCCCCCAACACCAGCAGTGACACCCTGGCTAGTGCCCACTGCCCACGGCAGGGCACCCCCAAGCCGTCCCCCAGGCCTCAGGCTGTGCGGGCCAGGATGGTGGATCTATCCCACCGTCTTTTTACCTTTTCCGCTGCTCTGGAATCTCCGTCACCACCACCAACCGCGACAGCGAGGCGAGCCGGTACCGCAGGCTCCAGCCTCCAGCATGTGCGACGGGCGGGCTTCAGCTGCGCGGTGGCCGGCCAGGCGGCGGGCGACTCCCTCCCCTCCGAGTCAGCACGGAGCAAGTAACTCCACGGACAGGAAGTCTAAAATGCGGAGACTTCCGGTTGACCTCCCTTATATGTAAGGTTTAAGGCAAATGAGTCTCTGGATTCTTTGTTCTTATTGGATGAGAGAAAATCATTAGGTCTACTCTAATTGGGCCTTATTCTCATGCTCTGATAGGTTAGCCTAAGACTTGTTCTCATCCAATCAGATGGGTCAAATGATATTTCTTGTTCTAGATCCTTGAATCATCACACTGCCTTCCATAATGGTTGAACTGAGGTGATATTTTTCTCAAGCTGCTTATTGGTGATACGTACTTTCAAAGTGAAAACAACCAAGTATGTTGTTTTCAAAGATGTCAGACAACAAAAGTGTGTGTTCAAAATCTCCGGTTACTTGGGTTTCTAACCCTTCTCCTCGACTGTGTAGATGGTATTGTAGGGTTTCCCTGAATTTTCTATCGCAGAGGAGAAGCCAGGGTCAGTCTGATTTTCATTTATTTCTAAGTACTTTTCTCAGATCCTGGAATGGTTTAAAGTTTTCCAGCATTTTAATACATATTCTGCCAGGATATTTCTATGTGAGGATTTATTTTAATCCTTACTGGCCACAGGCTCTCCTGATCAACATGGTGAAATCCTATGTCTATTAAAAATACAAAAATTAGCTGGGCATGGTGGCATGTACCTGTAGTCCCAGCTACTCAGGAGACTGAGGCAGGAGAATGGCTTGAACCCGGGAGGCAGAGGGTGCAGTGAGCCAATATTGCGCCAATGCACTCCAGCCTGCAACAGAGCAAGACTCCATCTCAAAAAGAAAACAAAGGCCAGGTGTGGTGGTTCACACCTATAATCCCAGTACTTTGGGAGGCCAAGGCAGGAGGATCATGAGGTTAGGAGATGGACACCAGCCGGACCAAGATGCTGAAACCCCATCTCTCCTAAAAATACAGAAATCAGCCGGGCATGGTGGCATGTGCCTGACATCCCAGCTACATGGGGGCCTGACGAAGGAGAATTGCTTCAACCTGGGAGGTGAAGGTTGTAGTGAGTAGAGATGGCACTACTGCACTCCTGGGTGCAGCCTGGGTGACAGAGGGACACTCCGTCTCCAAAAAAATAAAACAAAAAAAACCTTAGCAAACATTCATGTTGAAATTTGATCCTGGAGATTTGTGTGTGTGTGTGTGTGTGTGTGTGTGTGTGTGTGTGTGTGTGTGTGTGTGACAGATTGTCTCTCTGTTGCCTAGGCTGGAGTGTAGTGGTGCGATCTCTACTCACTGCAACCTCCACTTCCCAGGTTGAAGCAATTTTCCTGCCTCAGCCTCCCAAACATCTGGGATTACAGCTGCCCGAAACCACGCCCAGATAAATTTTGTCTTTTTAGTAGAGATGGGGTTTCACCAGGCTAGTCTTGAACTCCTGACCTCAGCCTCCCAAAGTGCTGGGATTACAGGCCTGAGCCTCTGTGCCCAGCTCTTCTTCCATTTGAGACGGAATTTCCCTCTGGTTGCCCAGGCTGGAGTTCGGTGGCATGAGTCAGCTCACTGCAGCCTCCTCCTCTCAGGTTCAAGTGCTTTTCATGCCTCAGCCTCCAGAGTTGCTGGGATTATAGGTGTGAGCCACCAGGCCGGGCAAATTTTGTATTTTTATTTATTTATCTATTTTTTTTGGTTGGGGGAGGAATGTCCAAAAATTTTGTATTTTTATTAGAGATGGGGTTTCTTCATGTTGGTCTGCCTGGTCTCGAACTCCTGACCCAAAGTGCTAGGATTAGAGGCATGAGCCACCGCCCCCAGCTAATTTTTGTATTTTTAGTAGAGACAGGATTTCATCATGTTAGTCAGGCTGGTCTCGAACTCCTGACCTGAACTGATCCACCCACCTTGGCTTCCCAGAGTGCTGGGATTACAGGCGTGAGCCACCCAGCCTGGCCAACAGTGACTTTAAGAAAACATATTCTGGAACAAAATTCAGGCAAACAGGCTGGGTGTGGTGGTTCATGCCTGTAATCTCAATGCTTTGGGAGGCTGAGGCAGGCAGATCAGCTGAGGTCAAGAGACGGAGACTCTCGTGGCCAACATGGTGAAACCCCGTCTATTAAAAACACAAAAATTAGCTGGGCATAGTGGCATGTACCTGTAGTCCCAGCTACTCAGGAGGCTGAGGCAGGAGAATGGCTTGAACTCAGGAGGCAGAGGGTGCAGTGAGCCAATATTGCGCCAATGCACTCCAGCCTGGCAACAGAGCAAGACTCCATCTCAAAAAAAAAAAAAAAACAAAGGCCAGGCGTGGTGGCTCACACCTATAATCCCAGTACTTTCGGAGGCCAAGGCAGGTAGATCATGAGATTATGAGACAGACACCAGCCGGGTCAAGATGCTGAAACCTGATCTCTCCTAAAAATACAAAAACTAGCCGGGCGTGCTGGCATGTGACTGATGTCCTAGCTACGTTGGAGCTTGAGGAAGGAAATTCTCTTCAACCTGGGAGTTTGAGGTTGCAGTGAGTAGAGATTGCACCACTGAACTCCTGGGTGCAACCTGGGTAACAGAGGGAGTTTCCGTCTTAAAAAAAAAAAAAAAAAATCTGAAGCAAACATTCATGTTGAAAATTGATCCTGGTAATTTCTGTGTGTGTGTGTGTGTGTGACAGATTGTCACTCTGTTGCCTAGGCTGGAGTGTAGTGGTGCGATCTCTACTCACTGCAACCTCCACTTCCCAGGTTGAAGCAATTTTCCTGCCTCAGCCTCCCAAACATCTGGGATTACAGCTGCCCGAAACCACGCCCAGAAAAATTTTGTCTTTCTAATAGAGATGGGGTTTTGCCAGGCTAGTCTTGAACTCCTGACCTCAGCCTCCCTGAGTGCCGGGATTACGGGCCTGAGCCACTGTGCCCAGCTCTTCTTTCATTTGACATGGAATTTCCCTCTTGTTGCCCAGGCTGGAGTTCGGTGGCGTGAGTCAGCTCACTGCAGCCTCCTCCTCTCAGGTTCAAGCACTTTTCATGCCTCAGCTTCCCGAGTAGCTGAGATCACAGGCAACTGCCACCACACAAGGCTAATGTTTTGTATTTTTAGTAGACATGGGGTTTCACCATGTTGGTCAGGTTGGTCTCAAACTCCTGATCTCAGGTGGTCCACCTGCTTCAGCCTTCCAAAATGCTGGGATTACAGGCTAAGCCACCACACCCAGCCTAATTTTTGTATATAGTAGAGATGGGGTTTCACCATGATGGTCCTGACCTCTAGTGATCTGTCCACCTTGGCCTCTCAAAGTGCTGGGATTACTGTGCCCCACCGCAATTTAAAACTTACAAATATTTTATTTCTGGAATTTTCCATTTAATATTTTTAGATGGCAGGTAACTCAAACTGCAGATGAAGAGGGACTTCTGTATTATCTTTGATTCTTATTTATTTATCTTTGAGATGAAGTCTCTCTCTGTTGCCAAGGCTGGAGTACAGTGGCACGATTTTGGCTCACTGCAACCTCTCCCTCCCAGGTTCAAGGGATTCTCCTGTCTCAGCCTCCCGAGTAGCTGGGACTACAGGTGTACACCACTAGGCCTGGCTAATTTTTTCATTTTTTAAAAAGTTTTTCTTCTTCTTTTTAAAATTAATTAATTATTATTGTATTTTTAAAGACAAGATATCTCCATGTTGGTCAGGCTGGTCTTGAACTCCCAATCTCAGGTGATCCGCCTGCCTTGGCCTCCCAAAGTGCTAGGATTACAGGCATGAGCCACTACACCTGTCCCCCAGCTTTTTTGTATTTTTAGTAGAGATGGGGTTTCACCATATTGGTCAGACTGGTCTTGAACTCCTGACCTCGTGATTCACTCGCCTAGGCCTCCCACAGTGCTGAGATTACAGGCGTGAGCCACTGCACCTGGCCTTATTTATTGTTCAGATGGAGTCTTGCTCCCGTCACCTAGGCTGCAGTGTAGTGGCACAATCTCCGCTCATTGCAACCTCTGCCTCCTGGGTTCAAGCTATTCTCTTTCCTCAGCCTCCCAAGTAGCTGGGATTACAGGTGTGTGCTCAGCTAATTTTTGTATTTTTAGTAGAGATGGATTTTGCCATATTGGCCAGTCTGGTCTCAAACTCCTGACCTCAGGTGGTCTATCTGCTTCCACCTCCCAAAGTGCTAGGATTACAGGCATGAGCCACCAAACCCAGTGGGACTACTGTATTAAGACGTATCTTCAACATGTCTTAGGAAGGCTGCTTTTAAGATAAGGTGAGTTTACTTACAGCAGCTGAAGGGAAGAGCAATCCGACCAGGAAGTTGGAGGTCCAGTTGGAGCAGCCGGCCACTGCCATCGCAGCTGGGCGGGGGCCCTGGCTGAAGAGTTCGGCCACAATAAACCAGGGAATGGGGCCTGGTCCAATTTCAAAGAAGGCCACAAAGACCAAGATAGCCCCAATACAGACAAAGTTCATGCCATTATAGTTATCCTGTAGGAGGAAGGAACAGAGAAAATTAAATGTAAAGACAGCACGACCTAGGATCTGGGTTCTCAGATGCAACTAATGGCAACCTCCTACTGTGCTGGTCTACAGTACAGAAAGGGGCTGTCAAGTCAAAGGCTTGGATTTATTTTTATTTTTTGAGATGGAGTCTCGCTCCTCACTCTGTCACCCAGGCTGGAGTGCAGTGATGCGATGTTGGCTCAGTTGAAACTCCGACTCCCGGGTTGAAGCAATTCTCCTGCCTCAGTCTCTGGAGTAGCTGGGACTACAGGCTTGTGCCACCATGCTGGAGTAATTTTTTGTATTTTGGTAGAGATAGGGTTTCACCATGTTAGCCGGGATGGTCTCGATCTCCTGACCTTGTGATCCACCTGCCTCAGCCTCCCAAAATGCTGGGATAACAGGCATGAGCTATCGTGCCTGGCTTATTTTTATTTTTTGAGACAGCCTCTTACTCTGTTGCCCAGGTTGGACTGCAGTGGCATTATAACAGCTCACTGTATCATCAATCTGCTGGTCTTAAGTGATTCTCCCACCTCAGCCTCTCAAATAGCTGGGACTTGAGGGATGTGCCATCACACCTGCCTAATTAAAAAATTTTTTATTGGAGAGATGCAAGATGGCCGACTAACAACAGCTCAGGAATGTAGCTCCCAGTGAAAGCGCAGAGAACGAGTGGACGCCGCACTTTCCGACGAGTTTTTGTTGCCCACAGACCGGGAGATTCCTGGTGGAGAAGCCACGCGGGTCGCCGGCGCGACTCTTTTGGGCGGCGCGGCTGTTTTGCTGGCACCCAGCGCGGCGCTTCCCGGTGCGGAGTATAGGGGACGGACGGGCTCGGCTGGTCCCATCCCCACAAGGAAAACAGCAATAGGAAGCGCTGAGGACGGAGAGTTTCACAGCGGGCGCAGCGAACCCGGGAAGAGGGGAACCGGCATCCGCCAAAGGAAAACTAAGAAACAGAAAAACTTCATCACCGGGCGGAGAGAGATCCAAAATGGCCGCGTAGCAGCAGCTCGGGATTGTGGCTTGCGGTGAGGGTGCAGAGAGCGAGTGGACGCCGCAGTTGCAGACGAATATTTGATGCCCAAGGACTGGGAGATTCCCGGCGAGGGAGCCACGCAGGTCGCCAGCGTGACTCTTTTGGCCCGAGCGGCGCTTCTCGGTGCCGAGTGTGCGGGACTGGGTGGTGCCCTTTTGGTCGGGTGCGACTGGTCCCATCCCCACAAGGAGAACAACAGTTGGAAGCGCTGAGGACTAAGAAGCACAGCTGAACCCGGGAAGGCCCAGCTCTGTGAGGAAGGAGCGCCCCCCCGAAGGAAAACTAAGAAACAGAAAAAACTTCATCACCAACAAGCCGGACGTCCACTCAGGGACCCAATCTCAAAGTCGGCAATTACAAAGACGACAGGTGGATAAATCCACAAAAATGGTAAGAAACCAGTGCAAAAAGGCTGAGAACACCCGAAATCAGAATGCCTCTCCTCCTACAGGGGATCGCAGCTCCTCATCAGCAAGAGAACAAGGCTTGACGGAGGATGAGTGTGATGAACTCACAGAATCAGGCTTCAGAAGGTGGATAAT
>PVKP010042605.1:0-17958 GCA_004027715.1 Plecturocebus donacophilus
AAAAAAAAAAAAAAAACACAATTCAGAATTTGCATATGGAAGTTGGTCAAAAATGTCAAAAGGCTTAAAATACTTGATTACAATAGAATCACAGATCATTATGAAATAACACCAAAATAACAAAGATTTAGGAGGTAAGCTGGGCAGAGTGGCACATACCTGTAGTTTCAAGCTACTTGGGAAGCTGAGTTGGGAGGAGGATCCCTTGAGCCCAGGAAGGTATTTGAGTTTAACCTGGGCAGCAAAGCGAGACCCTCTCTCTAAAAAATGAAAATAAAAATATAAAATTAAAGACTTCAGAGAGAAATACAGAAAAGTTACATAGTTGTGGAAAAAAACACCTTAAATCATTTATTTTTATTTTTTTGAGTCAGTTTGGCTCTGTCACCCAGGCTGGAGTACAGTGGGAAGATCTTAGCTCATTGCAACCTCTGCCTCCCCGGCCCAAGACATCCTCCCACTTCAGCCTACTGGGTAGCCGGGATGGTGCCTCCATCCCTGGTGAATTTTTGTATTTTTTTTGGTAGAGATGAGGTTTTGCTATGTTGCCCAAGCTGGTCTCAAACTCCTGGACTCAAGCCATCCTCCTGTCTCAGACTCCCAAAGTGCTGGGATTACAAGTGTGAGCCACTGTGCCCAGCCAGATCATTAATTACTGAGAAGATTTACTTTTCTTAAATAACTGAAGACTTAATAAGAATAAATAAAGCACAGGACATTATTTTGATCAAACACATAATATTTGTTTCTTAGACAAACTAATTAAAAGGGAAAGTACAATAAAACACTTATAATCTCTATCAAAAGCAGATACATACTCCAATAAAATATTGTCCTTTTTTTTTTTGAGACAGAGTCTGACTCTTGTCATCCAGACTGGAGTGCAATGGTGCCATCTCAGCTCACTGCAACCTCTGCCTCCGGGGTTCAAGTGATTCTCCTGCCTCGGCCTCCTGAGTAGAGGATTACAGGCACTCACCACTATGCCCAGCTAGTTTTTGTATTTTCAGTAAAGATAGGGTTTCATTATGTTGGCCAGGCTGGTTTTGAACTCCTAACTTCAGGTGACCTGCTTGCCTCAGCTTCCCAAAGAAAACAAAGACCTTCATTGTTTATTTTTTTAATAATTTATTCTTTTGAGACAGTCTTGTTCTGTCACCAAGACCGGAGTGCAGTGGCACAAATATAGCTCACTATAACCTCAATCTTCTGGGCTAAAGTGATCCTCCCATTTCAGCTTCCCGAGTAGCTAGGACCACAGGTGTGCACCACCACCCTGGCTAATTTTTTTTTTTTTTTTAAAGATGGGGTTTCACCATGATGGCCAGGCTGGTTTTGAACTCCTGACCTGAGGTGATCCACCCACCTCGGCCTCCCAAAGTGCTAGGATTACAGGCATGAGCCACCACACCTGGCCACCCTGGCTAATTAAAAAAAAAATTTTTTTGTAGAGCCTGGGTCTTCCTATGTGGCCCAGGCTTATCTCAAATTCCTGACCTCCAGGGATTCTTCTGCCCTGGACTCCCAAAGTGCTGGGATTATAGGCATGAGCCACTGCAACTGGCCAGACCCTCATGGTTAGCCAAGCTCTCAAAGCATAAAACAATTTATAAGGAGAACCACACAAAAGACACAGACAAGGAAAACAAGGACTATTCCAGGGACGCTGTGGATCAATAACCAATGGGTAGTCGGAAGTGAATTCACAAGAATCACACTTCAAAGAGCCAGTTCTTACAAATGATTTTCTCCGACCAATCCAGATTTAGAAAAGAAGGGACCAGGAAAACTTTTACTGTTCTCTCTCAACGGCATACTACAGAGATCCAGGAGAGCTGACTTTGATAAGAATTCTACTAGCTTTTGTCAGGTCTCGGGATCTAATCTTCAGGCTCTAAAGTGAGTGGGGTAGCCCCAGCATTTGCGGATTACATCCTTGTTGCCTGAAAATGGAAGAGTGGAAAAATTCCACCTCCATCCTCCTAGGGTTCCAGCTGGGTTCAAGAATTGAATCAACATAACATGGAACAGAAGAAAAACATGATACTGTACTTTTACATGGAATGGGAGCCCTCATAAAGAAATAAAGACCTAAAGAAACAGTCAGTTACAGGCCAGGCATGGTGGCTCAGACCTGTAATCCCAACACTTTAGGAGGCCGAGGCAGTGGATCACCTGAGCCCAGGAGTTTGAGACCAGCCTGGACAATGTGCTGAATCCTCCGTCTCTACAAAAAAAAAAAAAAAAAAAGCAAAAATTAGCCAGGCTTGGTGGTGGTACATGCCTGTAGTCCCAGCTACTAGGAAGGCTAAGGTGGAAGGATTGCTTGAGTCCAGGAGGTCGAGGCTGCAGTGAGCTGTATTTGTGCCTCTGCACTCCAGCCTGGGTGACAGAATGAGACTTTGTCACAAAAATAAATAAATAAATATTAAAAAAGAAAAAGAAACAGCCAGTTATTTATATATTGTGAAGATGTCATAAGACAAAGGGGTTTCAGCTAGGGTAGTTAACTAGAAAAGTAGTTAGGAAGATAAGGGTTAGTTTAACAAGTCTTGTTTGTACGGAATTCCTTTAGCCTCAATTTTCTCATCGTTGATGATAAGGCTGTTGCATCTTTCTAGTTTAGGGAGGATGTCTTCCCCATGGGAATTTATTTTCTGCTTTTAAGATCACAAAAGTTGGGCCAGGCAGGGTGGCTCACACCTGTAATCCCAACACTTGGGAGGCTGAGGCGGGCGTATCACCTGAGGTCAGGAGTTCGAGACCAACCTGACCAACATGGCGAAACCCTGTCTTTGTTTAAAAAAAAAAAAAAAAAAAGAATCACAAAAGTTAAGGTGATCTTCTTATACTTCTTATATCTTTTGTTTTTTTAAGTGTCTTTAACTTACCTAATCAATATGTTAGAATAGCGTTAGTTTGAAGACCACTGGGTAGATTTAAAAAATGGCTAACCATGCCTTAAGAAAATATTGTTTTAACCACTTCAATTGGAATATATAAAGTGTAACTTGCTTAAGACTTGCTTATACACTTTACATATGTCATGGTTTTTGTGACATCTATATTGACCTATGCAAAGAGTTTTTTTTTTTTTTTCTTTTGTACCTATGGATAAATTACCTAACTCTCTGTGTGGGAAATAATAGCCACACAGAGAGTTAGGCCAAACTCTGTAATGAGTAGCCAAATTATAAACTATAGAGCAAGGAATATAATACAAATAATGATATTCCTTTGGTAAAATGTATCTACATGCCAGTATCAAAGTTTGGGGAAATCAGACATAGAACCATTAATTTAATTATTTTATCTTGAGACAGGACCTTGCTGTGTCACCTGGGTTGGAGTTCGGTGTCCGATCACAGCTCACTGCAGCCTCAATATCCTGGCCTCCAGTGATCCTCCTCCGTCAGCTTCCCAAGTAGCTGGGACTACAGGTGAGTGCCACCATGCTCAACTAACTTTTTATTTTTTTTAATTCAGTCTCCGTAGACTGTCAAAAATTGCCAATGCCGACTATCTTTCAAGTCGTTATGGCGGGGTATTGGGAAAGCTTTTCAATTAGCAATAATTGCGCCTCAGATAAACCCCATTGGCTACGATACTGCTACTGCGTAAAGCTTCAACTAACTTCTAAATGTTTTTTTGTAGAGACATGCATGATATTACCATGTTGTCCTCGGCTCATACGATCCTCCCACCTTGGCTCCCCAAAGTGCTGGGATTATAGGCACGGGCCACCTCGCCCAGCCAGTTTTATTAGATATTGTGAGAAAACTTTTCTTATGGATTTAATGAAAACATATAAGCTGTAAAAATGAATTGACCTTTATGTCAAATAACATAATGTTTTGGTTAGTGAGAAATAGTCAATATTAAATAAAATGAGATTATAAAGAATTGACTAATATTGGAATATTTTTAAATTTTATTTTGTTCTGCAAATGGAGTCTGAATAATTTATCATATGATTTGATACAAATATTTTATAACTATCTTATTGAAAAACACATACCAAATTTGAAAGAAATCATGTAAAGTTTTATTGGTTTATTTTAGCTAGTGTGTCATGAAAAGTTTGATGATCCTAAAATATATATTTTAGTTACATTTAAGATAATCAGTGGGATGTGGTGGCTCATGCCTATAATCACAGCACTTTGGGAGACGAAGGTGGGAGGATGACTTGAGTCCAGAAGTTTGAGATCAGTCTGGGCAACATGGTAAATCCCCATCTCTACAAAAAAATAGAAAAATTAGCCTGGCATGGTGGGGCATGCCTGTAGTCCCACCAACTAGGGAGGCTGAGGTGGGAGAATTGCTTCAGCCTGGGAGGTCAAGGCTGCAGTGAGCTTTGATTGTACCACTGTACTACAGCCTGGGTGACAGAGTGAGATCCTGTCTCAAAAGTAAGTAAGTAGGCCAGGTGTGATGGCTCACACCAGTAACCCCAGCACTTTGGGAGGCTAAGGTGTGTGGATCGCTTGAGGCCAGGAGTTCCAGACCAGCCTGGCCAACATGGTGAAAACCTCATCTCTAAAAATAAATACATGAAAGTAAATAAACAAATTAAAATAATCAACTTCTTTGGTCATTCCAACACATTTCTTTCCTGCTAATGAGGTGAATTTGAGATGAGTATTGAGAATAGCTGAAAATTATCATATATATATGTGAAAAACCTATTTTTTAGCATTTTTTAAACAGATGCTCCCTTTGCTTTGCTTCCTTAAGATCAAGGCATTTGCCAATAATTGTTAGAGGATGTAAAAGTTCTTATTCCTATCACCCCACTGTACCATATATTTTATTCAGAACATAACAACAAGAGCCAAAATAGCCCATTCCTCAAGCCAAGTTTCACTCTTAACAGAAGTACACGAACAATAGAAAAATACTGGTTCCTTGTTGATTGTTGACAATTTCCCATTCATCTGATGCCTTGGTGGATATTTATCTGATGGTGCCATAAAATAAGATTTCGAGTGAATAACAGGTGTGCTTTCCTTTTTGAAAAGTTGGAGGAGAGCTACTGTGAACATGGGTGCTTTCCCAAGCAGGTTGATTTTAGGAAAGAGAACACATTGAACTTGAGGATCAGATTTCCACAAAGCTATTCATAATTGAGCACCTCCTGGAAAGCATTTTGTATTCCCAACAGTATGGGAACCCCCAGTTTGAAGACCACTGGGGTAGACTCAAAAATGGCTAAACATGCCTTAAGAAAATATTGCCATCTAGTGGCAACTACTCAAGTCATAGGCACAAAGACCTAAAGGATCCCTTGACCCTTTCCTTGAAGGACACCTCTGCGTGATTCAGCCACAAGTAGCAAAATATCTTGTGTTTGTATTGTATGTTTACTTAACATTACTCTTTCTACATATACTGTGTTATCTACTATTCCAAGCAAGCCCTTAAGATGCACATGCTCTTTCCTTTTATAGATGAGGCATTTGAGGAACAGAAAGGGTAATTTATCCAAGATCATATTTCCATTTATTTATTCAGGATCCATTTATCAGGCACTATTACATGACTAGCATTATTCTAGGCTTGGAGAAGGGGCATGGGTTATGGGTGAACTGAAAGATGACTAAGACACATGTCCTCCATCATTCACAACCTAATGGGGAATCAGGACTTGTATCTGGGTCTACTGATGTATGTCAGCATCCTTCTCGCTATACCATGGTATGTAAACATAAATGTCAGCAGGATGTTCGAGTGATCCCGGCAGTCCTTGCGGTCACATAAAGTCAGTCATGGAGGGTGGTTTCCAAGCAAAATGACTCACTGAATTAAAATGTCATTTGAACAGAGTGCCTGCCCTTCTCTCCCCTTCTAATCTGCTTCGGGCTTGGAAAGCCACTAAGGAAATTTATTAAAAGAGTATTTAACATGTAAATAAATGATCTGAATGAAAATCCTGGAAGCTTCTTGAGGAGTGTCATGCATGAGCTTCGGAACATAAACGTGACTTCTGCTTTGGCCATTCTTGGGACTTTCTTAAGATGGCCTCTCTCTCAGCTGAGGCCAGGCAGCTGAGCTAGGCAGTGAGCTGTAAGTGGGCAGCATTACAGTTGAGTTGATAACCGTGCTGTAATGAGCACAACGTGTTAGGAAAGACCCACATTCTCATGGCATGCCGGCCTCCCCAGCCTTGTGTTCAGGATTTTCCCCAACTCAGTGCACTGCAGAAATTGATGCTCTTTCTGTTTTTCGAACATTCCAAGTTCTTGCCTAACTCAGGCCTTTGTAATATTTCTCCCTCTCCTTCACTCTTCACATTCACATGTCTGGCTCTTTATCTTTCAGGATTCAGCTTAAATGTCACTTTTAGAAAGCCCTTCACCGACTGCTCTACCACATGAATACAGGGTCCTCCACCTTACCTATGCGCTCTGCCAGTACCTTGTTGTGTCCTAAAAATGTCCTATTGACATTTTTGTATGCTAACTTAAACTGAAGCACTATCATCTTTTAACTAATACAATTTTTTTTTCTTTTTTGAGATGGAGTCTTGCTTTGCTGCCAGTGGCATGTACTCAACTCACTGCAACCTCTGCCTCCCAGGTTCAAGTGATTCTCCTGCCTCAGCCTCCTGAGTAGCTGGGATTATAGACATGCGTCACCACACCCAGCTAATTTTTGTATTTTTAGTAGAGACAGAGTTTCACCATGTTGGCCAGGATGGTTTCGATCTCCTGACTTCATGATCTACCAGCCTCAGCCTCTCAAACTGTTGGGATTACAGGTGTGAACCACTGTGCCCAACCACTAATACTATTTTGTCTACATTTTTATTGGTCTATCTCCCTCCACTAGAAAGTAAGCTTTGTAAGGACAGGGGTTGTGTCTATTTGGTCCATTTCTGTATCCCTACCACCTAGAACAGAGTTGGCACGTGGTAGGCCCTCAGTAAGTATCAGTGAATGAATTGAATAAGCACTCTTTCACTCTTTGTCTCAGATGGCCATTCTCAGTAAATGCAGCCAGACTGCCAGACTGGCCTGGTTTTCTTAAATAGATTCTGACAGTTTCACTTGGCAGCTCATGAAGCAGGATTGCAGTGTGCCTTTGTTCCAGGAAATGGACTTCAAGTCACCTTCCCAGGGCCTAAGCTTCTTTAGGACAGGAAATCAGGCATTGATTAGGTACATAAAGTTGGGGCTTCCAAAGTCTGCACCACCATATCATTGGTTAACCATATCATGGGTAAGAGGTTACAGTTCTGTCCTGATATCAGGTTAGCTCTCCTCCATTCCTAACCACAACTGCACCTCTGTTAGAAGCTGGCTCTCTAACCTGGGTGCCACAGATCACTGCAGCAAGGTGGCCCTGGGACGAGGGAGCTTCCCTCACTTATCCTTCCCTGCTTCTGTATAAACAATGCCAACTTCATCCCCTGCTGGTATAAAGTCAAGAGTAGATGTCTTGTAAAAACAACCATATGTCTTCTGTGAAGGGCTGAAAGTGGAGTGTTGAGAACCGATTTCCAGTGAGACCCATGGGACCCAGGAAGAACCAAGGTCCTGAGCTCAGTGACTTTGGGAGACATCCATGAAGGTCCAGTTTATATACAGTACTACCCTAAACATAGCAATGAAGAATCCTTGTTCTCCTAGAGGGAGGGGTGGGGCTGAATCCTTCTGTTTTTAAGGAGCTAACAGCCAGTACCCTATCCCTGCCTCCGGAGCAGCCAGTCCTGCTGGGAGTATGGCCTTGAGCCTCCAGTCCCTACTGCCTCACTTTCTGTTCGCTTCTTCTAAACTCACTACCTTGCCAAATTCAACACATACCCTCTCTCCTCACCTACTGCAGTCCACTTCTGAGTTCCTTGGATGGGATAAGTATTTCCCATCTTTGCACACCTTGAATGCAATAAAAGTATTTCCCATGTCTTTGCACACGCTGTTCTGTCTCTACCTCCATAAAAGGCCACTTCCTCTCAACTAACATTTTTCTATCGCCTTGTGGCTTCTGTTTTCACCTGTTAAGCAACCCAACCTGCATTTGCCAATGTAATCAAAGATGTATCTGTTTCTAAATGTGTGGATGCATGTAGGGAGAACTAACATTTTGTGAATGTTATCCTATCCAAGAGCATGGGAGACCTTCCCATTTGTTCCAAGTCTTTGTTGTGTTCCTGCGAAACATTTTAAAGTTTTCATCATATAGATCTTGTACAATTCTTGGCAAGTCTACTCCTGGGAATTTTAAAATTTTTATTTTTGAGACAGGGTGGAGAAGTGGCATAATCATGGCTCACTGCGGCCTCCACCTCCTGGGCTCACATGATCCTCCCACCTCAGCCTCCTAAGTAGCTGGGACTACAAGCACGCACCACCAGTCCCAGCTAATTTTTGTACTTTTTTTTGTAGAGATGGGGTTTCACTATGTTGCCCAAGTTGATCTTGAACTCTGGGCTTAAGCAATCTGCCCACCTAAACCTTGCAAAATGCTGGGATTATAGTCATGAGTCACCATGCCTGGTCTGGGAATTTATGTTTTTTGTTGCTATTCTAAATAGTGTCTTTTCCCCACTATACCTAATTGATTGCTATTTGCATACCTAAAAGATAATTGGTTTATAGACATTAATTGAATTTTTGTTTGGTTTATAGTGGATTTTCTGATTCTGTTGGTTTTACTGGATATATAATAATAGAATCTATATAAATAATGACACTTTATAACTTTTTTCCAGTTTTGATGCCACGAGTTCCCTTCTCTTGTCTAACTGCATTGACTAATATATCCAGAAAGATGTTAAAGAACATGGTGATAGTGGGCATCCTTGTCTTGTTCCTGAGTTTAGTGGGAATGCTTCTCTTGCTTCTCCCTTAAGCATAAAGCTGTCTTTTGTTGTGCATAAATCTCTTGAATCTGTCCATGTCTATCTTCACTGATGTCACCTTAGTTCAACACAACATGATCTTTCACCTGGACTACTGTAAGAGCTCCCTAATTTTCATTTTCTTTTTTTTTTCTTTTTTTCTTTTTTTTTGAGACAGGGTCTCGGTGCTATATCAGCTCCCCACAACCTCGATCTTCTGGGTTCAAGCAATCTTTCATCTTTAGCCTCTCAAGTAGCTGGGATCACAGGTGCATACCACCACGCCTGGCTAATTTTTTTTTTTTTTTTTTTTTGAGAGGAAGAAAGAAGAAGAAAGAAAAAGTGGGAGAAAGAACAGAATTCTTGCTCTATTGCCCAGGCTGGAATGCAATCTTAAAAAGGTATTAAAAACCTCTTTTATGCCGTCAATTGTACTTAACAACAAAGACAGGAAGGAATAGGGAAGAAAATAACAGACAGTCAACCCCAATATTTCATTTAGTTAGGTCTGTGAGATACTATGCAAATGCTAAAGAGTAATTCACTTCCTATTATATAGTCACTTTCAGAATGGGTATAATATAAATTAACAATGCGATGTCAAAATCTCCTGCTATTATTGTGCAGGAGTCCAAATCTCTTTGTAAGTCAATAAAAACTTGTCTTATGTATCTGGGTTCTCCTTTATTAGGTACGTATATATTTATAATCTTTAACTCCTATTGTTACATTGATCCTTTTACCATTATGTAATATCCTTCTTTTAGTCTTTATTACTATTAAAGTCTATTTTATCAGAGACAAGAGTTACAACTCCTGTTTTTTTGGTTGCTTTTTTTTTTTTTTTTTTGCTCTCCATTTAATTAGTAAATCTTCCTCCATCCGTTTATTTTAAGTCTTTGTGTATCGTTGTGAGTTGGATCTGGATACTACATACCGATGGATTTTAACTTTTTATTCAATTTGCCTGTCTGTGAATTTTTGTGTTTTTTGTAGAGATGGGATCTTGCCATGTTGCCCAGGCTGGTCATGAACTCCTGGGCTCAAACAATCTGTCCATGTTGGCCTCCCAAACGTCTGTGATTACAGGTATGAACCACTGTGCCTGGCCTCATTTTCATTTTTGTTCTTTCCAGTTTATTCTCCACATAACAGCTGGAACGTTTTAATAAAAATGAAAATTTGATCATGTTGTTTCTCTCTTAAAACCTTCCAGTGGCTACTCATTTCTTTTAGGAGAAAGTCTAAAATCCTCAATGTGATTCACAGGCCCTGCTTGATTTGACCTCCACATGCGTTTCCAGCATCATTATGTATCCACTCTTGCTTACTTCCCACAGTCCAGCTCACAAAGGCCTTTCAGCTCCTTGAGTGTGATAAGTTTCTCCCACCTCCAGACTTGGCACGTGCAAAGGTTCTTTATCTCTCTGCTTAGCTAACCTCATCCTACTTATCCTTTGCATTTCAGCTTCTCACTCACTTCCTCAGGAAGACCTTCCCTAACACCTCAGCCTAGGTGTTATATATGCTCATTGCACCTTCTCCTTTTTTTTAATAGTCCTTTTCACCATAGCATGCTTAAATATAACCATTTATATTATTTTTTTCTTTTCTTTGTTCTATGAAAAACATTTATATCATTTAAAAAAACTGTCTGTCTTTCCTGCTGGATTGTGAATTGTTCTAGTACTTGGTACATAGTCAATTCTCAGTAACTACTTGTTAAATAAATGAATATAAATTATTCATAATATATTGAAGACAGAAGAACTGCATTCCTGAAGTTTTTGCTGTTGTTTTATTTTTATTTATTTTTCTAAGACAGAGTCTCGCTCTGTGGCCCAGGCTGGAGTGCGGTGGTGCGAGCTTGGCTCACTGCAACCTCCACCTCCCTGGCTCAAGCAATTCTCCTGCCTCAGCCTCCTGAGTAGCTGGGATTACAGGTGCCTGCCACCATGCCTGGCTAATTTTTGTATTTTTAGTAGAGACGGGATTTCACCATGTTGGCCAGGCTGGTCTCAAACTCCTGACTTCAGGTGATCCACCCACCTCAGCCTCCCAAAGTGCTGGGATTACAAGTGTGAGCCACTGCATCCAGCCTGTTTTATTTTTTTCTGGTGGAGTCTTGCTCTGTTGCCCAGGCTGGAGTGCAATAGCGTGATATTGGCTCACCACAACCTCCACCTCCCCATTTCAAGCAATTCTCCTGCCTCGGACTACCCAGTAGCTGGGATTACAGGTGCGCTGCACCATGCCTGGCTAATTTTTGAATTTTTATTAGAGATAGGGTTTCTCCATGTTGGCCAGGCTGGTCTTGAACTCCTTACCTTAAGTGATCCACCCACCTTGGCCTCCCAAAGTGCTGGGATTACAGGTGTGAGCCACTGCACCCAGCCACATTCCTGAGTTTTTATATAAAAAGCATCTTAACTTCTGTGACTCTGCAATCATGAGTGAGTGGTGTCTTTGCAGGGAAAATATGAAATGATACCAAAGCAAACAGGTTAGAAAATGGGCACGTATTATTACATCATATAATAAGGTATTTGACATTACCTACTGAGGTCATGTCAAAAGGACTCCAGAGCTAACCTGAAGATGCTCCCATTGGCCAAAGATGGAACAATCTGTGTAATAACTGCAATTGATTGAGACATATCAAATATGTTTATCTCATGATGATATCAAGCAAATAAAAACCCAGAGTTAACCTTCTGGAGGATGGTGGGGAACCACCTTATTCTTTTGAAAACTGGCAATAAAGATAAAAAAATCAAGCATTTGTTTTGCCTTTCCTACATTAACTTTACCTCGTGTAACTGAATAGTAAATGAGGGAAAGTGACTTTTTAAAGGGTGCATTCCAGGTAATAAATGAAGAAAAATGATAGAATTAAATCATCACAGTTTTGCAACCTAGATTGCATTAATAGATCTAGTCAATGATTATCAATGACTGATGACATCATTATCTGGTACTTTAACTGAATAAAAGTATACAACACAATGATAAAATGTCTTGTAAAAAAAGAAAAAGTCAAACCTGAATCTGATCAAGACTTCAGGTCTAACTCCCATTTACAGAAAATAAAAGAGACAGGGGAACATGTTGTATTATACCACAGAGCTGCAATGAACAAAGTCCGGACTTTGGGAAACTATAAGACAGAAGACTTGGTTTCTTCTACAAAAAGCTGGCAGGAATAAAAAGAGATACAGAAGAGGATGTAAATATTTAAAGACTTTAAAAGATTTGTCAACCATTTGCATTGTATGAACCTAGTTTTTGTTGCATTTTTTTTTGAGATGAAGTTTCACTCTTGTTGCCCGGGCTGGAGTGCAACCCTGTGATCTTGGCTTGCTGCAACCTCCGCCTCCCAGGTTCAAATGATTCTTCTGCCTCAGCCTCCCAAGTATCGAGGATTACAGGTGTCTGCCATCATGCCCAGCTAATTTTTTGTATTTTTAGTAGAGACAGGGTTTCACTATCTTGGCTAGGCTGATCTTGAACTCCTGACTTCAGGAGATCCACCTGCCTCAGCCTCCCAAAATGCTGGGATTACAGACATGAGCCACCATGCGTGGCTAGACCTAGTTTTAAAATTTTTACATTAAAAAAATCTGTATTTTTTAGGGATGGGGTCTCTCACGATCACCCAGGCTGGAGTATGGTGGCACTATCATAGCTCAACGTAGCCTCAAACTCTAGGGCTCAAGTGATCCTCCCAATTAGCTGGGAATAGATGTCTGGGCCACTATGCCCTGTTAATTTTTTGGAGACAGGGTTTCCTACATTCCCCAGTGTGGTCTCTAACTCCTGGGCACCAGTGATCCTTTTGCCTCGACCTCCCCAGCAGCTGGGATTACAGGTGCAAGCCACTGTGCTAGCGTGTATGGACCTTATTTGGATGTTTGGATTTTTGAAAATGCTAAGGAATTATTGGGTTTTTAAGCTGTTCTTATGCTAAATATTATTTTTAAAGAGCATCCCTATCTTTTAGAGGTACATAGAGAAATATTTACAAATAAAATGATGTGATATTTGGAGTTTGGGTCTAGTTAATCCTGGGTGGAGAGTGTGGGTAGGGTAGACAAAGAAAGCTAGATAGCCTATGAATTGAAAATTGTTGGCCAGGCATGGTTGCTCACACCTGTAATCCCAGTACTTTGGGAGGCTGAGATGGGCAGATCACCTGAGGTTAGAATTTGAGACCAGCTTGACCAACATGGAAGAACCCCCTCTCTCCTAAAAATGCAAAATTAGCCAGGTGTGGTGGCACATGCTTGTAATCCCAGCTACTTGGGAGGCTGAGGCATGAGAATTGCTTGAACCTGGGAGGCGGAGGTTGCAGTGAGCCGAGATTACACCATTGCACTCCAGCCTGGGCAAAAAGAGGGAAACTCTGTCTCAAAAAAAAAAAAAAAGAAAAAAGAAAATTGTTAAGACTGCTTGATGAATTCTTGGGAATTCATTCTACAAATATGCTTCTTTTACATAAGCATAACAGGTCAAAACTTTAAAAAAATTAATAGAAGCAAGATGGTGGCCATGGACGTCGGAATCCACTAAAGACTGTGTAACAACTCACCTGCTAAAAAAAAATTAATAGGAAAGGGAAAGACAGCATTTCTTCTGGCCTTCAATATATCAGACTCAAAGTAAAGGCCAAAATTCCAGGAAGCATTCTTAAAAGCAACACAAATCTGGTGTTGAACATCTAAATCCTGACAGTCTGAGGCTTGAAGGAGCAGTCAATGGCGGGGCCACAGGCAGAGCCTTAGAATCTCAGGGTGTTAGCAGCGGGGGTGGTGGCTCACACCTGGAATCCTAGCACTTTGGGAGGCCGAGGAGGGTGGATCATGAGGTCAGGAAATCAAGACCATCCTGGCCCACATGGTGAAACCCAGTCTCTAAAAAAATGTATATATATATATATATATATACACACTATATACATATAATAATAAAAATTTTAAATAAAAAAAAGCAGCAGCTTAGGGCATTTTGTCCTGGTTGCATCCAGACAATCCAGACAGGACAGGATAAAAGGACAACAAAGACTTATTCCATTTGAGGTATTATGCTATACTACTTGGATTTTCAAGAAGAAACTCGGATTCAGGGCAATCCTTTTTGCCCAAGCCTTTTTGATTTTTGGCTCTCATTCCAGCACTCTCACAATAATGAACAGCACAATTCGTGAGAGTAAATTGAATATTTATTGAATGAAAGTGAAGAACACAACGATTCAGTGTAGACCAGAGCTCTTCAATAGAACTTTCTGTGATGATGGAAAAGTTTTATCTGCACTATAATATGGTAGCCATATATAGCTACTGAGGACTTGAAATGTGACTAGTGTGATTAAGAAACTAAATTTCAAATTTAATTTAATTTAATTTAATTTTTTTTTTTTTTGAGACAGAGTCTTCTTTGTCACCAGGCGCCAGGCTGGAGTGCAGTGGCGCAATCTCGGCTCACTGCAACCTCTGCCTCCCAGGTTCAAGCAATTCTCCTGCCTCAGCCTCCCGAGTAGTTGGGATTACAGATGTGCGCCACCACACCCAGCTAATTTTTATATATTTTTTAGTAGAGATGGGGTTTCACTATGTTGGCCAGGATGGTCTCGATCTCTTGACCTCATGATCCACCCGCCTCGGCCTCCTAAAGTGCTGGGATTACAGTAATTTTAACTATTTTAAATCAAAGTCTCCTGTGGCTAGTGGCTATTGTATTGGACAGCACAGTTTGACAGTATGTAATATATATATATATATATATATATATATATAATGTTATATATATATATATATATAATGTAATATATATATATATCAGTATATAATATACATAATAATTGCTTCCTTAATACTTTCTACTGTTAACTCCACCACAAAGAATGCTTTATTCTTGCTAGCTGAACAAGTCAGTCAACATTAATTTTAGTAGACATTCTTCTCCTATTCCTATTATTCCTATTCCAACTCCTGTATTTAAAAACTACGCAACCCCCCTAAAACAAAAACAAAAAAACTAAAGATTTTTACTTTTCCTTTCCCATATATCCTCCAGGAGACAAAAGGTATATGCAATAGTGCTAAAAAGGATGAGTTATTTATTTAACAATTTGCAAATCTGGCAGCCCCCAGAATGAGAAGAGGTTTTTGTTTTGTTTTGTTTTGTTTTAGACAGTCTTGGTCTTGTTGCCCAGGCTAGAGTGCAATGGCACGATCTTGGCTCACTGCAACCTCCACCTCCTGGCTTCAAGTGATTCTCGTGCCTCGGCCTCCTGAGTTGCTGGGATTACAGGCACACACCACCACACCCAGCTAATTTTTGTATTTTTAGTAGAGACGGGGTTTCACCATGTTGGCCAGGATGGTCTTGATCTCCTGACCTCATGATCTGCCTGCCTCAGTCTCCCAAAGTGTTGGGATTACACTGCACTCAGCTAAGAAGAAGTCCTGAGTAACTCCTGAAAGGGTCTAATCCACATTTTCCATCTTATATAACATATTAATTTAACAAATATTTAATGAGCACCTACCCTCTCAGCCACTGTGTCCATTGACTGTAATGGATGCTGTAGTATGCTGCCCAGATATCCTCCTTCAGGAGGAAGGCACTCATTTTCCCAGCAGCTGGGTGTATTGACCCTAACACCTCCTGTTAGGTCCCACCTCCAACTATGAGGATTATATTTCAACATGCAGTTTGGAGGGGACAAACATCCAAACCATAGCAGGGATATAAAAGCCAGACCCACCTGCTGAAATTGGTGTCAACCCTGAAAGGCCATCCGAGGTCCAGAGCTCCCCGGATGGCTGAGGCCTTTGTGGCAACTATATTTTCAACTTGTCCCTTTGCCCATCCAAGCCCCTAGAGTTATTATCAAATGCAGACCTCCATTACACACAGACTGGATTCTAACCCTCAAGGAAATTATAGTGTTCTGGCAGGGGTGAAGAAACTGAAATCCAGAGAAGTTTAAGGACTAGCCCAATGTCATGCCACTTATTCATGGTGGTCAGGACCAGAATCCATTTTCCTGGCATTTGGTGTAGTGCTCTTCCTACTGTACCATGTGGCCTTATTAATAAAGCACATTGCATCAGGGAATTTCAATCTGCCATGGAACCTGTATTAAGGGAATAAGATATCTTTCTAAAATGTAAAATTGGGCAATAGACAAATTGATTCCACTGGGAGCAGTACTTCTCTTCTTTTCTCTTTTCTCCTCTCCTTTTAGGCAAATGCTTTCCTCTTCCTCTAGACACAGGATCCTCATGGAAGTTTCTGTCTTCTTATTTTTTTTAATTAAAAAAAATCTAAATACTTTTAAAATTTAATTAATTAATTAATTAATTTTTTTTTTTTTTTTAGAAATAGGGTCTCTGTTACCCAGGCTGGAGTGCAGTGGCACAATCATGGCTCACTGCAGCCTCGTCCTCCTAAGCTCAGGAAGATCCTCCCACTTCAGCCTCCTGAGTAGCTGGGACTACAGGCACATACCACTGTGCTTGGCTAATTTTTGTAAAGAGAGTTTCACCATGTTGCCCAGGCTGGTTTTGAACTCGTGGGCTCAAGAGAACTGCCCGCCTCAGCCTCTCAAAGTGAGATTACAGGTGTGAGCCTCTGCAGCCAGCCAACCTTCTTCTTAAATGGCCCAGATCCCTTGACCACAAGGGTTGGTTGCGAGGTGGCTGCCAATCCTAGTAGCCTGGCCATCGATGGTCCAGAGATGGACACATGACCCAAACCAGGTCAATCAGTACCTTTACTAGAGTTATTCTTAAACTAGAGCCAAAACTTAAGTAGGCACTGTCATCCTGGTTGAAAGATATGAGAATGAGTTTAGTGGATAAACTGTCATCTTGAGAAGAAGCCGGGTTGAGAGAAAGAGACTTCTCTGGAGAGGGAAGTGAAGATAGAGAGGGATGGGAAGTCCTGATGGCAATGTGTCTCTCTTTGGAGACATACCCAAGGCCAGTGCCTCCCTTACCCTACCTAAGAACTTAGTTGTCTGAGCAAATGAATTTTCTCCTTTTTGCTTAATCCAGTTCAATCTGGGTTTCTTTCCTGTTGTCCTACCAACCTAGCAAATTGATTCCAATTTTCTGTTTTGCCTTGTCATCTGTGTTTTGCGTACTCCGTTTTATGTAGCTTGCATCATTAACATAGAATTTTGTATTCTTTTTCATGTGCTCTTACTTCACTCATATTTTCCCACAGGTGACACCATGGCCATAAATTAGTAATCCTGACAAATTAATACACCACAATCTACTTGTTTCCCAACTATAGAATATTTAGGCTTTTTGCTTTTTTTCCTTATTATGTTTAACACTGGAATGACCAACTCGGTGTACATAGCTTTATCCTTCTGTTGAATTGCTTCTTAAATGTCTAAGAGTAGAATTGCTGAGTTCAAGGGTACAAACACTTTCATGGTTTTTGACAGAAAAGTGAATATTTTTTACATTTGAACATTTGGAAAAAGTTTGTTCAGATGTCACATTTAGAGAAACCTGTAGTGTTTCTTTTTTTTTTTTTTTAAACAGGGTCTTGCTCTGTCACCCAGGCCGAAGTGCAGTGGTGTGATGACAACTCACTGCAGCGTTGACCTACTGGGCTCAAGGGATCCTTTGGCTGCAGCCTCCCAAGTAGCTGGGACCACAGATGTGTGCCATTGCACTGGGCAATTTTTTTTTCTTTTGTAAGATGGAGTCTAGCCATGTTGACCTCAAACTCTTGGCCTTAAGAAATCCTCCCACCTCAGCCTCCCAAAGTGCTGGGATTACAGACATGAACTATTGTGCCTGGCCAGAACTCTGTGTTTAAAGTTGAGAGCCTTGAGTCATGCCCTCCTACCCTGATTTTGGCCCTAGAGTAATTGCTGCTCTTGCTCATCCAGAACATGCATCTGGGTGAGAAGCAGCACCCGAAGGCCACAGTAACTGCTGTACTTGGTTTTTGCTTTGCTCAGGAGTGGAGCTCCAGGGTGTGGTGTAGCGTTGTTATAAAGGAAAAGGAGGCCGGGAGGGGCCAAATGCACCAGAAGGGGGTTTCAAAATACCAAGTTATCCCTACCCACAGCCAGACTCAGAATCTCATTA
>PVKP010042606.1:0-17864 GCA_004027715.1 Plecturocebus donacophilus
GAAAGTAAATTTTCTTTTTGCATTATACATATCTGTATTGCTTAAACATTTTACAAAATTTTGTACATTTATTTCTTGAGTGATTTTTTTTTTTTAAATACGAGGGCGGGTGCGTTGGCTTTTGCCTATAATTCCAGGACTTTGGGAGGCCGAGGCAGGTGGATCATTTGAGGTCAAGGGTTCAAGACCAGCCTGGCCACGTGGTGAAACCCCATCTCTACTAAAAATACAAAAATGAGCCAGGTGTAGTGCACACCTGTAGTCCCAGCTACTTGGGAGCCTGAAGCAGGAGAATCACTTGAACCTGGGAGGCGGAGGTTGGAGTAGGTGACAGAGTGCGGCTTTGTCTCAAAAAAAAAGAAAAAAAAGAGGAAAACTATCAGCTAAATAACTTTTGGGGAGAAGTTGATTTACTGTTAACCTTTTTCCATTAAGTTCCCCAAAGACCATGTATTCTTTTAAGAATAGACAACGCCCTTGTATGTTTACTGTTTGTGCAGTTGAATACTGTAGATGTTCATTTCCAGAGTCATTGAAGGAAAAATTTTGTTATGTAATCAGAAATATGTGTACTTAGGAATGGTGATTAATGGCAATAAGTATATACATACAATTTTAATTTTAGAACATACTGTCATGCATTTGTTTCTGTTGACTGTACCCTGGCAGTCTTAGTTAATAATATTTAATGATATCTGACATGACTTCAGCACTTTGTTAACTGCCAACTGCCTTACATACAAAAAAAAAAAATGCATGGGAGAACAAAGACAAGGTTTCTGTAGCCTATTAGTATTGCAGGTTTAGTGGATGATGTGTCCTGGAGATAAGTAGATATACATGTTTGTGAGGAGGGCATGGCTAGTTTTTTCCTGGTTATTCTTAGAATAACGAGGACTTGTCCCTGGCTTGAAACCTTTCTTTTCTCTGTCATGCTGGATTGGGTCCATTTGGATGTGATACTAGTTTGCCTTTTTGTTGTTTTTATTTGACCATATTTGCTAGATCTGACAGCGCTGTTTTTCTTTTGACCCCTCTGTACCTAAAGAAAGGTAAGTAGAGGTGAGTAGAGGTCTTGACAATACCAGCAAATGTTTGTTCTGTTATTTTGTTCATTGTTTTGCATATAGTATAACTCAGATGCATCAAAATTTGTATTATCAATTGCAATTGTGGAAGAGGTTTGTGTTTTGTTGAATTCTGCTAAAATGACACTTGTTTTGCTACTTTTCTTTACCCTACTAAAATATTGTGAAATCAATTATGATAGTGTACTTATTGTTGAACCCAAATTGAGAAACCTTCACATTTATTTATATTTATGTAATAAAGAAAATAAGCCTTAGGGCCTCTGTGTTTATAGGAGTTTATATGTGGGAAGGTTCAATAAATTTTTTTTGGCCCCTAGGCCTAAAATGTTAGTTTTCTAAAGAGCAATCTATTTATGCGACCTTGGGAAAGTAACGTAAAGTCTTCTCTTTAATATTCTGTTTTAGCTGTAGAACAGGGACTCATGGTTGCAGTACCCATCTCATAAGGTTGGTGTTAGGATTACATGAGACAGTTCAGCACAGTGCCTGGGGAGAAGTAAAAACTCTGGCTACTGCAGCCATCATCATCTGGACCAGCCTTCCTTAAGGAGTCAGGGCCAGCAGGGGAGCTTCTGGCCAACTAGACAGGTTTTCTTTTCTGGAGCTGCTTAGTTATCCCCAACCTGAGAACCACTGAACTCTGGAGACTGTGGTAGACTTAAATGTGTAATAGATTTTCATTACGTATATGTGTGTGGTCCCTTGTATTATCCAAAATAATCTCATTCTTTTTTTTTTCTTTTAATTTATTTAAATTGAGACAGGGTCTTGCTGTGTTGCCCAGGCTGGTCTTGAACTCCTGAGCTCACACAATCCTCCTGCCTCATTCTCCCAAAGTGCTGGGATTACAGGAATGAGCCACCATGCCTGGCCCAAAATAATCTCTCTTTCTCCCGGCTCTGCCCACCACACAATGGACCCTGCCCTGTGCTTACAGGTCTCTGGGTCCTTCCGTGCTGGTCTGGTTCCTGCTGGGGCTCAGCTTTCAGAACTGAAGCCAATGTCTACTGCCCTGGAAGACACAGCATGGGATGTAATTGTGTGAGTTTGACTCCTTGGCACCCAGGATATCTCACTAAAACTGGCTATTTTTTGCCTTCATGTCAGTTTCCCTCAACAGTTCTCGGTTCCACCTTAAGGATGCAGACAAACATCCTTGCTCAGGGCAAGGGATAGGCCCAGTCCTGCTCCAGAGCCAAAGACCAATCAGGAATCCGAGTCTGCATCCAGGCACATACAGCCAATGACACCCCTCAGGTAGTGCCGAATACATACAGGTCATAAAATTTATCAATAGAGTACATTGAAATATCTTCCTGAAACATACTCTATTTTCCAAAACAGCCTGTGCCTCTATTAATCAATTGTCAAACACTTATCAGGCTAGTGCCCTCTCTTCCCTGCCCTCCAGGAGCTGTGATGTAAGCGTGAGGTCACTGAAAAGGTGACCTCACACAGAAACATAGTTCTAATAGTGTATCTTAAAAACTTTTCCAGATGCTTTTGAATATTTCTCTTAATACTGCACCAAACTTTTACATATGGAAGGTTCTTAAATGTTGGTTGCAATATGTTCAGAAATAATACGAATCAACTTTTTGGATTCTATGAAATTATAATCAATTGATTTTTCCTGCAATTTGAATGCATCTTTTACTTATACATGATTTGTAATATGCATTGGTCATTTGGAAGATATTGTCACATTAAGTTATACAGTTCTTCCAAATAATGCCATAGTAACTTCTAAGATAGGATTTAAAAGTTATGTTTCTCAATATGAACATTGCTTTTACCCAGGAAAACATTTAAATAGCTGCAAGATGTCAACCTCATAGGTAAGGAAACACATTTTCTAAATTTTGCTTGTGAGCTGAAATTTTGACAATGCACATGAACATTGTGGACTCTGTCCTTAAAGTGATAGGTTCACTTTGTGAACTTTTAAGAACATTGATTTCAAATGTAAATTTAAGTAACAGTGTTTTGTCTGTCAGCCATTTTCTATGTTAAGATTTGTTTCTTGTGACATAAAATTCTCAGATTCTATGTACAGTTCAATTTTCTTAGAACATTCCCAGTGTTGGGCAATCATAAGCATGATCTAATTTTAGAATATTCATATCACCCTAAAAGACCAGTACACGTTCGCATCAGTCCCCATTCCTTTCAACCACAGATCTTGGCAAACACTAATCTATGTTTTTTCTTAACAGATCTGCCTGTTACTGACATTTCCAATAAATACAATTATCTGATATATGGTATTTTGTGATTGACTTTGCAAAGTTTGCATACTGTTCTCAAGATTTTTTCACATTGTATAAAATATCAGTACTAAATTCTTTTTAAATTTTCAAGCAATATTCCATTATATGGATATGCTACATTTTGATTATTCATTCATAAACCCAATTAGATATTTAAGATGTTTCCAAATTCCCACCTGCAGTATTTTGGGTATATTTCTACATATCCTTATCAACAATTGTTATGACCTCCCTTTTTAAATGTATGCATTACAGTGAACCTTTTCGGATTTTTGTTGTTTGTGTGAAACAGGGTCTGGCTCTGTCACCCAGCTGGAGTGCAGTGACATGATCCCGGCTCCTGAGTAACTAGGACTACAGGTGTTTGCCACCAAACCCAGATAATTTTTGTGTGCATTTTTTGTAGAGACAAATTCCACCATGTTGCCCAGGTTAACATCAGACCCCTGGGCTCAAGCAATTCTCCCACCTCAGGCTTCCAAAGTGCTAGGATTACAGGTATGAGCCACCGCATCCAGCCTCCAGTGAACTTTTAAAGATTTAATGGCTATTCTTTTTTAAATGTGTGGTAGAATTCAACAAAGACGCTATCTGGACCTCAGCTTTTCTTTGGAGGTTATTATTATTACTAATACAGTCTTTTAACTTGTCAATTCTGATTCTCCATTTTTTCTTGAATTAGTTTTGGTAGCTCCTGTCTTATTAGGCATTTGTCCCTTTCGTCCAAGTTATTTAATTTTTGTCATGAGTTTGCAGCTGCTATTTTTTAACTATTTTATTTCTTTATGTAAAGTGGTTAGTAATGTCTTCTCTGTTTGCTGATTTTAATATTGGAGTGATTGCTTTCTTCAACTCTTATTTTTGTATTCGTCTAACTAAGTTTATCAATTTTGTTAATCTTTAAAAAACACCTTTTGTTTTGATCATTTTTGTACTGTTTTTAGAGTTCTGTTTAACTAGTTTCTGCTAATCTTCATTTTCTTCCTTCTGCTTGCATTCATTATATTTTGTTTGTCTTTCTGTTTTTTAGATTTTTTAGGTGGAAATGGAGGTTACTGATTTGAGATCTTTACACTAATATGGTCATTAATAACTCTACATCTGTCTCTAAAGAGTGCTTTTGCTGGGCATGGTGGCTCATGTCTGTAATCTCAATCCTAACGCTTTGGGAGGCCCTGGTAGGATGGTAGCTTGAGGTCAGGACTTCAAGATCAGCCTAGGCAACATAACGAGATCCCCATCTCTACAAAAACAAAAACGAACCCACAATTCTTTAGTTGCAGCATATAAGTTTAGCATTTTATTTATTTTTTCTTTTGAGATGGAGTCTCGCTCTGTCACCAGTCAAGAGTACAGTGGCATGATCTTGGCTCACTGCAACCTCTGACTCCCTGACTTAAGCAATTCTCCTTCCTCAGCCACCTGAGTAGCTGGGATTCAGGAATGCACCATCATGCCAGTTAATTTTTTGTGTTTTTTGTAGAGACAGGGTTTCACCATGTTGGCCAGGACGGTCTCCAACTCCTGACCTCATGATCCACCTGTCTTGGCCACCCAAAGTGCTGGGATTATAAGTGTGAGCCATCACACCCAGCCACATTTCAATTTTTAAAAATATGTCAAGGCACTTCTTTCACCTATGGTTACTTACATGACCTGTGTGATATTTCAGAATATTGTGTTGTGTTAGTCTATTTTATGCTGGAAAAGACAAAAGTCTAGCCTAGGAACTGCAGAGACAAACACAGCCCTGCTGACACATTAGGTTTTCCCCACTGAGTTCTGTATTAAACTTCTGACCTATAGACCTGTAGAAAATACATTTCTGTTGTTTCAGGGCACCCTATTAGTTACAGAAGCAATAGAAAATAAATACAACAAGTTTGGGCAAGCAGGACCTGTACTGTGGTGTGTTGGGGTTTGAAGACCACTCACAGGCTCCATAACAAACATACAAACTCACAGAACTCATAAAAGCTGTTCTCCTAGTTGTGGTTTGTTGATTTATTATAATGTGATCATGCATGTTAAACATCAGCAAAAAGAAAGGCACATAATGTGGAGTTCAGGAGAAATCAGGTGCATGCTTTCAGGCATCCTCTCCAAGTGGAGTCATGTGGACAAATACAATGCTCAGCATGTGCACGAGTGGAGTGTTTCAACCAAGGAGGTTAAATGAGACCTTTATGTGAAGGGTTGTCAATGAGGGCCAGGCATGTAGACATGCAAGGCATGCAGTATGAACACTTGGACCCAGCATGCACCAAGCCAGTTGCTTTTCAGACCAGCTCCAAGGGATGGCCCTTTATCCACATCCATCCTACTGCCCCTGGCCCCCATCACTTTGCTCCTTGTGAGGCTGATGAGAGGGGGGAAAAGCTGTGGATCTTGCTCAGTCATTCTTGTAATTTTCCTCAACAAAGCCCAATTTGTGTTAAGACCATGTAACTTTATTGTGTTTATAGTCATGGGTGATAGCCACTGAAAAAATGAATGTGAGCTTTTAGTAGCATGAACCACCTGAGACATTCTAGGGGTAGGAGGCACCCCCTCTGTGTCAGTGGATGCTTTATTTGTTGAAATTGTCACTGCCAAACTGGTGAGGGGAATATGTTGAATATCTCAGAAGTTCAGACGCTTTGAAGTACTTGAGAACATGAATTAAACAACAGAGCTGATCTCTTAGATCCTCGTCTCCATTATGAAAGGTGTTTTGAGGTCTAAATTTTAAAAGACAGTTGAAAAATACACCCCTTTTAGTCTGTTTTTTTTTTTTATAGCTGGAGTATTCTGGCCCATTAGGTCCAAAGCCAGTCATCAGGCAGTTCCTGCCAAGGACACATTTATGGAAACATTGAGCTCATTTGCCATCACAGAAGTGACTTTTCTGAGGACTAAATCCAAAGCAGAGCATAAAGCACCCCACAAAGACAGACAGCACTTTGCCACACTTGTCTACGTGGCCTCTTCATGTTAGTGTCCTGACTGGTAGGGCAAAACGTCCCTGCACCTCAGTCATTTTTCATGGACTGAGGAATGCAGGTGGATTTGACACAGGAGTGCTTAATTTAAAAAGTCCCAACTTTGGTCCTCAGCCTGAGTATGTTAATAGGAATAGTACAGACTTTGCAATCTCTATATATCTTGTTCCAGAGACAAGAGACCAGAAAACAGATGATATTTTTATCAATGGCTGAAACAGGTCTTCCAAAATGACATCCCAGAAAATCTACTTCTGGATAGTACAATAGTTTATTTGCTTAGGTTGATAATATAGGTGACACAATTCAAACTAAAATTTGGAAATTAAACTTAAAATTGCAAAATCATGGTTTTTTTGTGACATCAGAAATCTCCCTGAATAAGAAAAAATTTACTGAGATAAGGAAACTCATAGGGAAGAATTTTGGGGAATTGTGCTCATCTCTGCAGGTGCTTATTCAATTGGGAGGTTTCTGATAACAAACTTAGTACCAGCACAGTGACACTGCTTGGATTAGGTGGCTGGTGGATCAGATTACTCAGGGCAATCAAGTAACTCGATTTCACCTCAAGAGTATTTTTTTCAAAAATGTGAAATTTGGGGCTTGGATAGACTTAGAAGTTTACAATTTAAGGGGGAAGAAAGGATTCTGAAAAGCAGACTGTGACTGTAGCTGGTAATAAAGTATGAGGAAGTAGAATTCTTCTCATCACAAACTATAAGAGGAAGAACACCATGATAAAATACAACTCATTACAACAGCAGAAATTAGCCAGCTCATGATTGTGATCCTGGAGATAGTGAGAATGAGGTTGAAAGCAATCCCCAGACTACACCTCAAGTGGTAAGAAGACTAGGCTAATCTCACTGCACTGATTTCAAATCTTACAGCTGAAATGGTTAGTATATCAGCAGCAGAGTAAGAAAACAGGTAGCTAGAAAAAGGAAATGTCCTACATATGTGCATAGGGTCTGCTTGCCTCTGGATGCATCTGAAGAAATATAAATATAATTAAACTTCATAAAGTAAGGAAAACGCTGCTAGCAAAGAATTAGCTTCCATTGATGAACAGTAACCCATTAAATGACTAGAGCTCAGATTAAACAGAGACATCTGAGTTTTTACCCACAGAGTGGAGAAATACTGTTGAACCCAGCAGCTGAACTGGAGGAAGGCTAAACTAGACATAGCATGTAGGCTCCTTTAGAACAACTGTTAAGAATAATGAAAAGCAGCCCTCTAAAAGATCAAGCATAAAGGCACACCACAGTATAGGACAAATCACAGTAGCATTAAAGGAAAGACCATAAATCAGAAATTTGCAACATAATATTACAATAATCCAAACTGCATAAAAGTAATTAGGTGTTTAAAGTAGTATACATGCAGCACTGTTTACAATAGCAAAGACTTGGAACCAATCCAAATGGCCATCAATAATAGACCAGACAGGGAAAATGTGGCACATATACAACATAGAATACTATGCAGCCATAAGAAACGATGAGTTCGTGTCCTTTGTAGGGACATGGAGGGACCTGGAAACCATCTTTCCCAGCAAACTAACACAAGAACAGAAAATCAAACACCGCATGTTCTCACTCATAGGCGAGTGTTGAACAATGAGAACACATGGACACAGGGAGGGAAGCACTACACACTGGGGTCTGTTGGGGGGAACTAGGGGAGGGACAGCAGGGGGTGGGGAGTTGGGGAGGGATAGCATGGGGAGAAATGCCAGATATAGGTGATGGGGAGGAAGGCAGCAAACCACACTGCCAAGTACGTACCTATGCAACAATCTTACATGTTCTTCACATGTACCCCCAAACCTAAAATGGAATAAAAAATTTAGCATACAGATATATTTTTATCTCTGGGGGGACTTTATTTGACTTACATTATTATTATATATAGTATACATATTAATACTATACATTATATAATATATGATTTATACATGTCTTGTTTGTATTTATTTTATACACTTATGCTATTAGTAAATATTTACAAATAAATATTTACCTAAACATTTATTACACATCTGGGGTATTGAAAATTAAAATACCAAGACAACAATAGGCTCCTATTAGAAAGCCTAAAATTCAACATACGGGCAACAGCAGGTGCTTACAGGATGTGGAGCAACAGGACTCCTCATGCATTGCTGTGAGAAGCGAAAAATGCTATGGCCATTTTTGAAAACAGGTTAGCAGTTTCTGACAAAGTTAAACAAATTCTTAGCATGCAATTCAGAAACAACATTCCTGGATATTTACCTAAATGAGATACTTGTATCACACAAGAACCTGCACAGAAACGTTTATAGCTGCTTGGAACACAGTTGCCAAAACGTGGAAAGAATGAATGTGTCCTTAAATAGGTGAATGGGATATACAAGCCCTGACAATGCACAAAATGAGATGTTGTTCTGCAAGAAAAAGGCGTGATAAGGCCACAAGACACATGGAGGAAGACTGTGCATACTTCTAAATGAAAGAAACCAATCTGAAAAGGCTGGAATTGTTAGGGGAGCAATTGGGAGGGGCATGAGTCCCTGAGCCCCACCCTGAGTCCATGTGTCTCCTGCATCCACCAGATGGCGCTGTGACCTAAGCACCTGCTCAAGCCCCCCAGCTCCGCAGATGTGAGCCCCTTTTCCCCCACATCTGGCAGGTGTTTCTGCACCCTCTGGGTCTCCCTATCACCACAGTCTTTCCTTTTCTCAGCTGAAGATCAAACTGAGGTCGAAAGTGGGGCTTGCATCGCCTCTAAAATGGGGAAGATTTTCCACCCTGAGTGGTAGAGACAATGATAAGAAGGGTTGGTGGCTCAGACCTAGCTGTGGCTCAGGAAGCGGAGCCTGGGGCGTCTCCACCATGGCCTGGGCTCCACGCCTCCTCACTCTCCTTGCTCACTGCATAGGTGGCTGTCTGCAAGGAGTTCAGGGAAGGCCCCTGGATGTCACCTGGGATGATGACCTCTGTCTTCTCCCTGGGAACCAGCCCTGATCTGTCCTCACTGATCTCTGTGTTTCTCCCTCCTTGCACGGTCTTGGAATGAGTTTGTGCTCACTCAGCCTCTTTCTGTGTCAAGATCTCCAGGGCAGACAATCACCATCTCCTGCACCTGGAACAGTGGCAGCATTGACAGCAGATACGTGCACTGGTGCCAGCAGCACCCAGGGAGTGCCGCCACCACTGTGATCTATGAGGAAAAAAAGATCCTCTGGGGTTCCTGATTGGGCCGGGTACAGTGTCTCACACCTGTAATCCCAGCACTTGGGGAGGCCAAGGCAGGAGGAACACGGGAGGTCAGAAGTTTGACATCAGCCTGACCAACATGGTGAAACCCCATTTCTACTAAAAATACAAAAATTAGCTGGGAGTGGTGGCACATGCCTGTGATCCCAGCTAATTGGGAGGCTGAGGCAGGAGAGTCACTTGAACCTGGGAGGCATTGGTTGCAGTGAGCTGAGATCGTGCCATTGCACTCCAGCCTGGGCAACAAAAGTAAAGACCCTCTGGGGTCCCTAATTGGTTCTCTGGCTCCATTGACCCCTCATCCAACTCTGGCTCCCTGACCATCTCTGGGCTGGAGTTTGTGGACTCAGACTCCGGTCTGGAGTCTGAGGATGAGGCTGATTACTACTGTCAGTCTCAAAATGATAACAGGAGTTATCACACAGTGCTCCAGCCCCATAGGGAAGTGAGACAAAAATCTCCGCAGAATATTCCTACTTAAGTCTGCCCTCAGCCTGCCCCCATCAGGGAGGGCTGCATTTTCCTGTCTCCTACGTGGAGGTTGCTGTGAGCCAAGATCACGCCATTGTGCAGTCCAGCCTGAGTGACACAGCAAGACTCCATCTCAAAAAAAAAAAAAAAGAAAAAAAAGAAAAAGAAGGGTGTGAGGAGAGAGAAACTAACTAACATATATGAATTATCCCTGTTCCCAAAATAAGAATTTTCTTCTTACAATAAACCTACGAAGGAACCCATGGGAAATTCTATTGGTTGCCTAACCAGAGAGCTACACTTCCCGACTGAGAAGGCTGAAAACACAAAGACACACACATGGAGACACACATAGAAACACATGTAGAGGCAAAGACACAAAGAATCATCACTTTCTCAGTCTTCCCTGAAGACAGGTCATGAGCCTGAGACATCTCGGCCAATGTGCCTAAAGCAAAGTCTCCTAGCACATCTGAGGGAGAAGGTTCCTGCTTTGACAATGCGAGAGAATGCATGTAAGAATACAGTTGCCTCCCCTCTCCCCATCTACAGTCCAGTAAGCAGCTGACTTCTGAACTTGTTCTCACCCTCTGACCATGACGAGCTCATGAACATTCCCGAGATCATAACCACCACTCAGAACTGACAACCTATGGGCTTCGATTTTTGAGACAAAATCAGTAGTTGTTTAAGGCACTTTACTAGTTATTTCCATTTTTTTAAAAAAGAAAAAACTTTCAACAAAAAGCAATTTAATTGATATTAGATCACAACATGAAAGATTAGGAAACTGACCACATAGGTAATGCAGGAAGGAATCGCTGTGCCTGCACAAAAGGATGTAAAGTGAGTCTTTCATAACCTCTCCCCATTATGCTGCTTTGCTTTTTCCCAAAAGACACCTCCAAAATGACCTAAGTAAAAAGATTGGGGGCTCAAATGCACACAAAACTTCTAGAAGTTTGTTGGTGCTCCTGTACTTGGATTATCACTTGCAAGGCCTTCTTACAGAAAAGGTGGCACCCATGATAGTCACAAGATATATGCAGGCGAACCAAACCCAACAGTATGCTGCGCTCTTACAGCTGTGAATACGTCATGTTCCCCCCAAACAGGGAGGACGACAAGGTTTCTATTCCCATTATCTATCTATTTGAAGTCATTACCTTCTGTTTCCTTCCCTCTCTCTGTTCCTTTCAAAGTCTAGAGAAAAAAATATTTTTAAGAACTGTGCTACCACACCAAATTTGCACAATGCAATGAAAACAAAAACAAAAACAAAAATCCTAGAATATCTGTACCTAGAGGTAACATATTAAACACTGTCATATGATCTGCCTTTGTACACAATGATATAACTACACAGAGATCTTTAAACTTTGAAGGGCAGTAGTTTGTGTCTTATTTTAAACTTAATAACACATCATGAATATTTCCCTTTCCATTTATTCAAGCAACATTCAACATTGCTAATAAATTAGTAAAATGTTATTTAAAATGATTTGGAAAAGCTTCAATTATCTTATTGCAAAGATGTACCATAATTAATCTACTCCTTCACAAATGTTGGGATTTATGTTGTGTCTAAGGTTTACTATTGCAAACAATACCATGATGAAAATCCTTTGATTCCACCTCTATTTCCTTGAGACAAAAAATTCCTGCACCAGTCTCCCTTCCATCCTCCCTGGGGAAGACTCCTCCTTGTCCTGGCTGTGACTCCACCACTGCCACAGAGGCCCATGGTACACAGCACCAGCAGCTTCCTACCCACCCCAGGACAGGCAAGGCCAGCCCACCCTCCAGGGTCTGGGTCTGCATCTCTGAGAGTGGCCAGGTGGGCAGAATACTCCCTGCCTGGCAGTGGGGTTTGGAGCTGGGGAGGGCTGGGGCCAGTTGGCAATGAGCTTATCGCAGTCAACCAGAGCTCAAGATAAAGCAAGAGGCCCAGTCCAGACACCTCCTTCCCTGGTCCCAGCTCCTGTGCCTTGGCCTGTGTGGTGGAAGCCAGGCTCCCTCCTCCAGGAAGCCCTCCCTGCCCTGCCTCACACACAGCCACACCCAGATCTCCCCATCCTGGCTGGGTAGGATTCCCAAGAAGGCTCCTCCCCCAGGCAACTGTGCCTGCAGTCCACATTATCACCTCCCGCAGTGAACCGTGAACCACAGTGGTGTTTTTCCTCTCCAGCAGTGGTCTCTGGAGGTGTCAGCAGGTTAGGGAGAGAGGTGTGAGTTAGCCCCACATGAAAAGCTCCCCACACTTCTCCTCCCAGCAATCCCCAGCAGCAACTTCCACCTGGCTGACCCCATCCAGCTCACAGAGCTGGCCAGCTGGGTGTCCCTGTGGTTGGTTGGGAAGGGGCTGTTACCTCCTTGTCCCTTCCAGGCTGAGAAAAGAGCCCTGTGGGCCTGGATCTTGGAGATGGGACCCCCACCCACAGGTTCCCTGGGTGGGTCCCATCCTGGGAGGTGCAGGAAGGAGCTCCATGTGCCCCTGCTGATCTGTCCATCTGAGCCTCAGGGGCCCTGGGCACTGAGAGCTGGGCTGAGCTGTGGTATGCACTGACACTGGGGACAGAGGGGATGCCAAAGTGGGCGCTGTCTGGGTGGGGGCTGCCTGAAGGATCGCCCCAGCAGGTGCATCCAGCAGCCAGAGGAGCTTCTAGCAGAGTGAACGCCCTGTCCTTAGGGGTATGTGAGCTGAGGCTGGGGCCTGGAGGTGCAGGGGGAGGAGCTGGGGAGATGCAGCGGTCCCAGAGATGTCCCAAGGCTCCAAGACCCTGGTGAAGGAATGAAGGAGCCAGCACTGGGGGAGGGGGGAGCAGGAGCTGGATGACCTGGCTGTGGGCTGGACATGGTCTGCGGCCACACCTGAGCTGCAGTCTCCACCTGGGCACATCCTGTCCTCTGAGGCACAGGGACTTCTGGTCCCCAGCTCTGACCCCTCATCTCCTACAGTTGGGATGATGAGTCCATAGGCAGAGCCAGCCTCACAGGGAACCTAAAGGCCAACTCAGATGGACAGCAACTGGAGTCCCCACCAGGCACACACACTCGGTTCAGAAAGCTAACGTGCTGTTTATTTGGGGGATGGGGGAAACGCTGTGCCAGCTGCTCACTGGTAGCCGGCCAGCTGCAGGACGGTGGGGTAGTGGGTGCGATGGGCCATGCACTTCTGGCGGTCGATGAAGAGGCTGTTGGTCATGGAGGTGATGTCCTTCTCCAGGCTCGTGCGGGTGTCCTCCAGGTTGCGCAGGGACTGCTCCGCTTCTAGAGGCTTCTCCTGCAGCGCTGCAAGGGACATGTTCAGCTCCTCCACCTCGCTCACCAGACAGGGGTGTTGAAGGGTGTGAGCCGGGGCTGGGGAGGGCAGAAGTGTGCACCTTCTCGGCAGCGGGGGACCCAAAACTTGCCCCAACTGGAGCAGGCGGGAGGTCCTGGCAAGACTCCACAAAAGAACTCCTAAGGGAACCCCACCAGGAAAGCGGCTCTAGGACAGAGCATAAATTACGGGGGTCCTCCCTTGGAGCCCAAGCCTGGGCAGGAATGAGTGACCTGTGTTTGCAGGACCCACGTGCCATCTCGATCCTTGCAGGACAGGACTGGCCCTCAGCCCACCAGGCTCAGTTCTTACCATTCCTGATGTTTGACTGAGGGAGGCCCCCAGTTTCTGGAAGGAACTGAGAGGCAGGGAAGGAAGAAAAGTTCTTATGCTCAGAAGGGGCCATTGAGCACCTGTTAACCAGGGAAACAAAAGGATGAGCATCTGTGCCTGGAGCCCAGGCATGGGTCACGCTTTCCACCAGAGGTGTGGACAGCACCCTCAGGGCAGCAGGGAATGGCCCTGCCTGGTCTCTGGCCCTGTGGCCTTCGGGAGTTCACCTTGTTGGAGGAGCTTCTTTCTGGGAAGATGAGGCTAGCACAGGGTGGGTGAGAGCACGTGGGCACAGGTCCCTGGCACTGGGAGCCCCCACTCATGACCTGCCCAGTGTCATGTCTGTGTAAGGTGTGCTTGTGTGTGGCCCCAAGTTCTCCCTCCCCTCCCAACACCTGCAGGGGATGTGTGTGGGGGTGTTGGGGTGTTCGAAGGAGCCCAAGATCAGAGAGGTGGGGAGGAGGTGGACAGGGCCACCCAGGGCTGCCCCAGAGGCCCAGGCAGCACCTGAACTGGCCTGCATCGCAGCACAGCTCCATGTTGGGCCGGTGCGAGTGCAGGTACAGCTGGGTCTGGGCGACGTGCAGAGGTGCCTCCTTGTCCTTGATGGCCTGCTTCAGCAGTGCCACATTGTGCTCCTGGTCTGTGACTTCCCGCAGCATCTGCAGACAGGACAGTGGCCCTTGGGCCTGCACCTCCATGCCCCAGCATATGGAATGCCCCAGACCTGCCTGATCTTACCCGGGCCATGGGCTGTGTCCAGAGGGAAGCCCTGTCCAGGGATCACTGGGAGGCATGGCTGAAGGGACAATATTCATGGGCCCCCCTAGAGGGCTCCGGAGAGTCAGGCGGCCTGTTGTTCCTTAGCTCTGGTGAAAGAACTCCCATCCCTGGTGGTCACAAGGACCTGCTCAAGGACTGGGAACTTGGAGGAAAGGCCACACTGATGCCCTAAGAGTCAGAGCCCTGCCTGCCAGGCCAGGACTCTTGGGGACCCCATGGGTGGTCAGTGCTCCCCAGACCTCCTCCTGCCTCCATCCTCCCCACAGCTCCTGCTGCCCAGTCATGGGGGTGGCAACTCGCCGATCATACCCAATGTCATCTGGTTTTAGGTAGGTTTGAGGAAGACTGGCATCTCTTCTCGGGTCCCTCAGGGTGAGTAGGGCAGAGGAGGGAGGTGTTGAGGGCCCAGGCTAGGTGATGAGGGGGCAGAGTGGTGGGCGAGCTCGGAAGCTGTCCCAGGGGTTCAGGTGGTGCTGCAGCTTGTGCCGCGCGTGCTCCAGCTGTTCGCAGGGGCGCCCGAAGGCCAGGTTCACAGCGTCACACTGCAGCCGCAAGTCCTCGGAGGTGTCGCGCAGGATGCAGTCCACCAGCACCCGCAGGTTGGCCGAGGCTGGGCGTGGACCCGCCGCCGGTGGGGGCAGCCAGGGGAGGGGCGGGGAGGCGCTGTAAATGCTGGGGGCCTGCTCCACGCTCTAGCGTCCTTGAGCTCCTGGAGGGCCCGAACGGACCCTGGTGCACCGGGCGAAGCCCAGCCCTTCAGGCTCCCTGCTTCCGAGTGCCCCCCGCCCACAACTCGCCTGCGTCCCTCCTCCCCATACCCACACAGGGAGCCTAGTCCCCCCGTGAACCCCGGCACCGCCTCCTCCGAGGCCCCCTCTGCAGCACCCTGTGACTCCCCTTCCTCGTGCCCTGTGCCGCCCGTGAGCGGAAATGCAGTCCTGCCAGCGCTTGGGGCTGACCCCACCCTCACCCTGTCCATCTCCAGGTGACTGGGCTCCATAGCTGTGTGCACGCTGGGCACTTGAGGGGGCCTTGCTTATCCCTGGGGCAGACAGTTGCCCAAGTGCCCTCGGGGGTAAGGGCCTCCGGGCTGGGCTGGGGGAAGCAGCCCCCTGGGGGACCCCAGGTGAGAGGGAGGTGAGACCACAGCCAGGGCAAGCGCAGGGGCAGGGCCCACCTGTCCTGGAAGGAGGTGGAGTGCGGATGGGACTGCAGCTCAGTGCTCTGGCTGTGGACGCGCCCGCAGGTCTGTCGGTGTCGTAGGCCTCCACCTTGTCTGACCAGTCCATCTCGCAGGTCTCCTTGTGCTCGCGGTTCAGCCTGGGGCGGTGCAGGGCAGGTCCTGGATGTGTTCCCAAGGAGGGCCCTGCCGGGGACCCTCCCTGCAGCAGGCTGGGCCCCAGTGCCCGCTTCAAAAGGGAGGCTCTGAGCCGGCCTGTGCCGGGCGGCCCGCGAGCTCAGCAGTGATCAGGAGCGGCTGCCTAGACTGGCAGGCTGCGGATCAAATGTGCAGCTGGGCTCTCTGGCCACTCAGAACCCCAGGCTGGCCGGGGTTCAATGCCCTGTCCCAGGACCACGTGTGAGTGGGGTGAGGAGTCCTTCGGGGGGACCCACCGGATCTGGCTCGCAGCTTGCATGATGGTTCTGTTCAGCAGCTCCTGAGTGTTCCGGATGAGCTCTGCTTTCTGGGGGAGGAAAAGCCCTGAGCTCCAGAGCCGGTCTCTGGTGAGGATCCCAGCAGGCCCAGCTGCTGCAGGCCTTGGTCAACGTCTGAGCACCCAGAAGGAGCTGAGTGCCGGGCCCTGAGTCTGGTGTGTGCCTGGGATCAGACCCCTCCGCTTCTCTGCAGGCCTTTTTCCTGGAAAGTGGGGTTCCAACCCCTGCTCTCTCACTGGGTTTATCCTGGGCTTTTGGGCATTCTCCTTGGTGCCTTGTAAGTGGGGTGTTTTCCTCCAGGGCCTTCCATGGGCTGCTGGGAGGGTCCCTCAGTAGCAGTTCCCACGCCCCAGGCCTTAGGGGTCATCACTGCTGCTCGCCTAGTGCACCCAGGAATGGCACTTACCCCTCGCCCCTGGACAGCCCCTGAGGACTCCAACCCTGGGGGCTCAGATGCCCCCCCAGGCTGCCCCTTGGGCTCTGTGCTCGGAAAGGGCATCCTCACACGAGAACAGGAGGGGCACCCTGTGTTTCTTCACACTGCCTGGCCGGTTTCATTTTCTATTTAGTAGCAAGCCTTCTCCCTGTGATTGGGGTCTTTGCCTCGACCACCTGCTACCTCTTTGTGTGCCAGGGCCCCAGTCCCGCGCCCTGCTGTCCTGTCGGTTTGCCTTTTCCTGTCTGTCCCTGTTTTCCTCACCGGGCAGGCGCTCTTGGTGTGGGCAGAGGGTTTGGGGGAGCTGCAGGAGTTCCTGAAGCACTGAGAGGGTGCAGGGGTAGGGGCCTGTGGAAGGGGAAGGGAGGGAGGAGGGAAGGCAGGAGAGGAGCGAGGGACTCAAGGTTCTGGCCTGAGCTGGGGTGTGGCAGGAGACCAGCTGCCCCCACCCCACATCTTTCAGGAATATCCACAGCCCTGCAGTGCATTCTCAGGAGGCTCTGAGAGGTCAGAGAATTCTGCAGAGCCGGCAGCAGAGCCAGGACTGAGTTACCCTCTCATCCTGAGGCTGCCCCCCACACAAGCTGGGCTGGATTAGGAAGGCACAGGGGACTTGGAGGAGGGGGACCTGCCGTTGCAGATCTTTGAGGCCCCTGCTGTGTGTAGGATGAATGGGAGCGGTGGCTCCCAGCCCACCCCATGCCACCTGTGCACACCCGCAGTGCTGGCCCAGGACTGGGTTTCCACCTCGGGAGCAACTGTCCCAGCCAGGAACGCTTTTTGGGGAGGGGCCTTGTGGCTCAGTCCTGGGAGCTCAGGGTCAAGACGACTGTGCCAGGTCAAAGGGGTTGGAGGAGAGGAGCCCAGAGGAGAAACAGCTGCTTGGAAGTCAGTCTGTTACTAAGGGGCCAGATTTCGGGACTCAGGGATCCCGTGTGCAGAGGGCTGGCTCTCCAGCCACGTGACCTGTGCACCTGAACTGCCAGGGCCCCTCCTCTCTGCGCCCACAAGTCCTGGCCACCCAGGCTGCTGGCACCTTCAGCAGCTCCGTCTGCACGTGGTCGCGCAGGAGGTTGGGGTGCTGGCGGCGCTCGCGGCGCTGCAGGTTGTCAGTGGCGATGGCGAAGGGCACCTCCGTGGCGTCCAGTGCGCGCTCCAGCCGCTGCTTCCGGGCCAGCAGCAGGTCGGTCTCCGGGCCAGCGCCTCCACCTCGCGCTGCAGCTCTGACTTCCAGCCGTGCGGGTCCTGCAGCCGC
>PVKP010042607.1:0-17945 GCA_004027715.1 Plecturocebus donacophilus
CTCCCTACCCCCCACTGTCCCTCCCCCCCCACTGTCCCTCCCCTATTTCCCCCCAACATACCCCAGCGTATAGTGCTCCCCTCCCTGTGTTCATGTGTTCTCATTGTTCAACACCCGCCTATGAGTGAGAACATGCAGTGTTTGATTTTGTGTTCTTGTGTCAGTTTGCCGAGAATGATGGTTTCCAGGTTCATCCATGTCCCTACAAAGGACACAAATTCCCAGAGCACACAAAATCAGATTATTGCATTTGAGTTCTACATTTTTAAAGATTCATAAAAGGAAAACCAGTCTAATGTCGGTCTTAGCCAGCAAAGTTTCAGAGGATTTAAAATGGTAGTTGAAAAAGAGAGGAGCAACAGGGAAGAGGGAAGGAAAGTGTTGCTGGTTGGGAATTAGCTGGGGCAGCCAAGGGCATTTACAGCATAGTTTTGGCTGACACAGCAGACACAGCATGAACCAAAGTCAAGGGCAGGGGAGGAGGCAGTGTTTAGAGATATTGCTGCACAAACCTCTGGGCAGCTACCAACAAAGAGATCAAGGCACATTTTTACTGATAAGGAAGGCCAAAGCAAAAGTCAGAACTTTGATCATGAGAAATTTTAATTACTCAGATATTGATCAGAACACCTAGGAACCAACTACAGAAGATGGATTTGAGAACAGAGCTGGATTTTTTAGACTCACACTGGGAGACCTGACTGCTCTTAGACTGTGGACAGTTGTTATTCTAAGCGCATTCTAGGATAAAAGCCAACTATGATAATAGGTGAGACTTTGGGGAATGGCAGTGACCACAATATTATTAGACTTTAAATGCTAAGTGGAAGAAATATTGAAGATAGTTGATTTTGAAGGAATGTATAGAAAGCTCTAAGGACCTTTGATGGAAATTTTATAATGTAAAGGGGAAGAGAGGAAGAATATTTAAAGGTGAATTGCAGTGCTTCTTTAAAATCAATAAAGAAAATTAAACCTTCTTAATGATCTCAGGCCAGTAATACAGTCTTAGAGCTAGGATCTGCCCCAGTATATCAGGTGTCTCTCTGGCTTTTGAAAAATTGCTTTTGGGATTTGGTTACACATGTTTGGTTGGGTAAATTGGCTTTTATTTGGATCTTGATTTTAGTGAGTAATATCAGATTAGTAAAGATACTTTAAGTCCTTGAAATCTTTAATGTGGGCTTTGTAATGCCTTTGCAAGTATGTTCTCTTCTTCAAGTCTTACTTATTTGCCAGTATATCTTCTACAACAACCTGTTTCTAAGAGACAGGTCTGATAGTTTTACTTCTTCGATAGGCTCCCATTATTATATACAGCAAAATCAGTCTCTCAAATTTGGTCTTCACTTCTTTGATTTAAATATTTGCTGCCCTTATATGTATCATTCATTGTAGTTGTACACTTTTTATTTTAGACTAACACTAGATTTACAGAAAATTGGTGAAGATGGAATATGGAGTTTGCATATATTCCTCACTCATTTTCCCTTATACTTAAAATCTTACAATACCATGGCATATCTATCTAAACCAAAAAGCAGATATGAGTGTATTGCTTGTAATTAAACTCAATACTTCATGCAGATTTCACCTGCTTTTTTCTCTTAACTGCCTTTTTTTTCTGTTCCAGAATTCTATTTAGGATATTACATTGCATTTAGTCATTATGTATCATTTGTCTTCTCTAATACATAACTATTTCTCAGATTTTTCTTGTTTTTGAGAAGTATTGATCAGACATTCGCAGAATGTGCCTCAATTTGGGTGTTTTTTATGTCTTTCCTCATGATTAGACTAGTGTTACGAGGTTTGGTGAAGAATACTACAGAAATGAAATGCCCTTGTCATCATATCATATCAAGAGGAATATGCTATGAAAATGATTTCTCACTGGTGATCTTAACCTCCACCACTTCGGTGAGGTAGTGTATGCCAGGTTTCTCCACTGTAAAGTTACTAGTTTTCTCTTTTTGTAATGTATTCTTTGGAATTGAGTTAATAAGTCAGCCCAAGGGTGGTGGGGGGATCAAACCACACCTCCTAAAGGGAGGAATATTTATTTATGTTATTTGGGACTATAGAACATTTATCTCTGTAAGGACTATTTATTTCTTTTTTATCTATCTATCTATTATCCATCTATCTATCATCTATTAGCTCACTATGATCTTATGAATATTTATTTTATACTTTGGATTATAGTTCAATGCTATGTCATTTATTTTATCACTCAATTTGTTCCAGCTTTGGCCTTTGGGAGCCTGAAGTGTTTGGCTGAAGCTTTATAATACCTGGCTTAGTAAGAACTCATTGTCTACCAGTAATGAAACCAGTTCAGCTCTGCTTAAGCCAAAAAGTGGAAATTTATTATAAGAACATAGAAGTATCTCCCAGAAACTTTGAGCGAGATTATGGCTGGTTATCAGAAGGACTGAAATTAATATTTGGAAGGTGATCAGCCCCCCTCACATCCCTCTTCTGCTTTACTCTATATATCTCATTTATTTTTTTCCTTCTATAACCTCAGGCCACATGATGAGACACAGCTACTATCTCAGAGTGACTGAATTTATGTGTTAAGAATTACAGCCATATATATAGAGGGATATGACTTTCTTAAGGTACTGCATCAAAATTATTTGGAAAAGTAATTGTATTTGCCTTACTTTAAGTATCAATGTCTTGTCCATGAACTTATGCCCAGGGATGTAGTGTTAGTTCCAGGGTACTCACCTATATCAACATCATAGATTAGGGAGACATTTCTCAGTGAAGGCTGGATTGCTCTGAGTTTGTCATACATCCCTAAAAGGTCCACTGTAAATATCTGTGGCCGAAGAATGGTGCTTCCTCAGTACTCACCTTTATCAACATCATAGATTAGGGAGACATTTCTCAGTGAAGGCTGGATTGCTCTGAGTTTGTCATACATCCCTAAAAGGTCCACTGTAAATATCTGTGGCCGAAGAATGGTGCTTCCTCAGTACTCACCTTTATCAACATCATAGATTAGGGAGACATTTCTCAGTGAAGGCTGAATTGTTCTGAGTTTGCCATACATCCCTAAAAGGTCCACTGTAAATATCTGTGGCCAAAGAATGCTGCTTCCTCTACCTTCAATGCACTTTTACCCTTGGTCTACACAGAAAGCTCCAGCTCAGGCATTATATCTTTTAGGACATCATCTCTATCCCCACCTTTTCTCTTAGATACACTCTCATCTGATCACCCACATAATTTTGTTGTTGAAAAATGTATTTTTATTATCTGTCATATAGTATTTTTAACATATTTTTTCAAGATCCTATGCTTCTTCAGAATGTTTTCATGTATAGTTTATCTTAACATCTCTAAGGTCTAATATAGTTTCTAGCACATTGTAAGTCTAGTGAATCATTTTTGAATGAAGAATTGAATGAACAAGTATTAGTACAATGTATCTTAAGTTATGATAGAGCTGAAGGCATTAATAATATAAAGTTAATAAACTTCAGTTAAAAACACATTAATACTTTCTGATAAAACAGTTATAGAGATCATTTTCTCTGCCACTCCCCACAAAGAAGCCTTAGAAAATAGGATGCTTTAAAAGACAACCATGAACCTTTAGCAGTGGGAAAAATTGGGATAATTCAAAGGCAAAAAATCTAAACAAATTTTTAAGAGGTAAGTGGAAGTGAAAAAGTAAAACCCCACAGAGTATTAATTTGCAGGGCCTAATTCAATCAGCAAGGAAGGATTTCTCAAATGTATCTGTAAGAGACAGATGGGAAAAAAGAAAACTGGTTCACTGAAAAATGAGACCAGGGAATTAGAGACAGAGGCTAAGCAAAGGGAAATTTGTTCAACAGCTGCATCTTGCTTTGGTCTGTATAGATCTACAGGGAGATAAGAAATCACCTAGAATAGAAACCATAGCCCTTGTTTTGAAGTAGGCAAACCACAGCTGAGGATGGGTAGATGACTAAGAGGAGAGCAGCTGAAGGAAGCACAAATTCACTCTATTACTCTGTCCAGGCCCCTTGAATTCATGGTCAGGCACTCATCCCAGGAACTCATATTTAATCTTATATGATTTCTTGACTTTCCAGTCACCTAACAATTCAATGAAATTTTAGAAACCTCATTTGTAATTCTCAATCTACTGTATTTCTCCCTAGATCAGAATGTTGTCCCAGAAAGAGTAGACTGATGAATCAGAAAGAGGAATTAGACTTTTAGTCACGTGTTGGAGATATAACTTTGGATTATAGTATCATGTCATTTTAAGTTAAAACTTTGTCAATAGAAAAGGTTAATTAATAAAAGCATATAAAGGAAAGTAAGCAATAGGCCAAAAGAGAATCTTAATGCAGAATACCTGCACTTAATCAGGCAGGGGGAAAATTAAGGAGATTAAGAAAGAATGGCCCATTAGATATGAGGGGGAATAAGGAACGTGGTGTTACAGAAGCAGAGTGAAGAGACATAGAAGGAATTAGTCTATAGAGTCAGATACTGCTGAGATTAAGTAAAATTGGAGTTTAAAAGGTTCTTTGTATTGTATACTGTTATTTCAATTTATAGAATATTATTTTGTATTATCTTTCTAAAAAATCAATGAATTGACTTTGTTTTATTTATTTTCATTGACATACAGTCTAGTTTTTCTAAGGGCCTTGTTTTTAGGAGAATGACTTTTAAACTAGGGAGATGATTTGAGCTTTTGTTAGAAACAAGTCTCAAATTACATCTCAGTTCTCTTATTTCATATCTGCATGCTCTTGCACAAGTCATTTAAAATAAGACTTAATTTCTCATTTATACGTCTATAAAATGAGTCTAGTCATATATATTTTGTAGACTGGCTCTGAAGAAATATGTTCAAATGAATGCACACATGAAAATATGAGATCATTTTTGCATTGCAAACATTTAATTACATTTAATTCAACTGAGATTACTTTTGAACAGATTAATTTTCTCTAGATAAAAGGTAAGTTTCAGCCTTATGGCTCTAGAAAAAGTCAGTGTCTTTCTAATATTCTTAAATCTGTCTTGAGCAGTTCCTGTACTAAAACATTCATCTCAGAAAAATACCAATACAAGGTCATCTTATCATTTTGAACTTTATCTGTAGGGGAATGTGACAGATAAAATTTCATTTTTCCAATTACTCTTACATGGACACCTGGTACTCTCCCAAATTAAGTTGTCTCTTCTTCCATGGTTAGTTAGTTTATTGAAAACATTGAATACTAGAAATTGAAATGTCTTTGAACTGTCATTTCTCCAAGATTCAGGAGAAGCAGTGAATGGAAGGGGATCATTCAGGCAAATAAGTATCATTTGACTTCCATTGCTTCAGGCTTTGATTTTACCATCTGTCATGTCTGGCACTGGCTATTAGAGTAAACTTCTTGATCATCTGCTCCAGAATAAGAAACCTCAATATAGACCTGCTTCAGGCAGAACCTTGACTATATTAAAGCATCACTAACTTCCTGACTCCATTTTCTTGCCAGGTACCAGAATGTTGACTGCATTTAGTGATGAAATTTTTTTCATTTATATTACAACCTCAGTTGTGATGTGCTGCTATCTTGAGGACTGCAGGTTCTTTTACACTAGTATCTCTAACAGAAAGTCTTGTCTGACCTCTTCATTTCACACTGCCCCTCTCCCTTTCAGAGTGCTTGATTAGATGGCTCCTTTGTGCTTCTGAGTCTCTTGTGTACACCACACCACAGCACTTATTCATCCTACTGTGCCTTATATGCTTCCATGACTGTCCCCTCCACTAAGTGTGTCAGACTTGAGGGCAGATATTACCTTTTTAATCTATGCATCTGTATCCTTAATGCCTGCTGTAATACTTGTTGCAGAGTCAGCATGCATTAATTATCAGTTGATTAACTCATTGAATGAAAGTTTTTATCATTTGATGTCTGATTCTATGATATGTGATATGATATTCTGTGATTTCACACATTCTCATTTTTGACACATACAATAACAGGAATTATTCACCCTTACTCTTTCAGTTCAAAATGGCCATGGTTTTGTTTTGTTTTGTTTGTAACAAACTTTGGAAATATATGCTCATTTTCATACTACTCTGAAACCATTTTAGAATACATGTGTATTAAAAATATTGGGGACTTTCTTCAACTTCTAATAGAATTCAGGATATCTAAAGGTTGAAGATTCAGATGAAACATTACCTTTTTCATCTATAAACCTTTTCTTGAGTCCCTAGAAAATGTTAGACCCCCAGAACTTTATTCATTCTTTCTTATAGAACTCAACCTTTCATGGTATAATTCATCCATTTACGGAACAGATACAGACTGGGAGCTCCTTAAGAAAAACGTCTGTGTTTCTCATTCATTTCTGAGTTCATTTTGCCTGGTCAAATATTGTCTTCCAAGACTTTGCACATAGTGTTCAGTCTGAACAGAACTCTTTATTCAAAGCTCCCTACCATTTACTACCTTTCGCCCTAATTACATTACCAATCCAAACACACATACTTCACTGGGTAACCCTTAAATATCCTTTTAGTTCCAGCTGTTACCTATTTTCAGAAATGTCCTAAAATCACTCCTTCCTCCTCACCCCACATGGTTATATCTATTATATTGCATTTAAATTGGTCTCTTTATTTTCCTCATCAGCCTGTAAATTACTTATGGTCAAGAACTGTATCTTGTTCTTTGTATCTCCCATGCCTAACTAAGCCTGTGCATAATAGATGATGAATAAAAATGTTTTTCAGATAAATAAACCACTTTACCATTCTTCTAGGTATGTATACAGGCAATTATTACTCAAAGAGTTGATGCTCAAGCCAGTATTGCATATGGTCTTTTTCTCATATCTATACCTACAACTGTATTAAATGGCTCCTTACTATGATGGTTTCTGGAGAAATTTTATATCTATTGTTTGGAGTTAAGATTCACTGGGTAATCATGGAAACGTAACAGTTACATGTTATGTGACTGCTATTAAATGGGTTTCAAAGGAAAGGCCATTGATCTAGCATTTTCTATGAAGAAAAAGCTGCTTTGCAGATTGATCTTTCTGTGGGAGGATGAATAAGCTCACAGAAGTATTAATGAAAGAAGATTTAGTTCCAAAGGTATAAGTACAAAATATATGATATTATAAAACAGTGCCACAGAGTGTGTCTACTATGATGTTATGGACTGAATGTTTGTATCTCCTCCATCTTATATGTTAAAATCCTACCTCCGCAAGACATTAGTAAGTGGAAGGTAATTAGATTATAAAAATAGAACTCTCCTGAATGGGATTCATACCCTTATAAAAGGCACCTTAGAGAGCTCTCTTGCCTTCTTCATTACATGAGGGCACAGTGAGAAGTCCATGGTCTGCATCCTGGAAGAAGTCCCTCACCAGAACCCCATCATGTTTGCACCTCTGACTTCTAGCCTCCAGAACTGTAAGAAATAGATGTCTGTTGTTTATGAGCCACTTAGTCTATAGCACTTTGTTATAGCAGCCTAAACAGACTAAGACATATGTCAATAATTTTCTGGTGACAGCCTGACTTAAGGAGCCACTTGAGAAGTGTTAAATGTCACCAGTGTTATGAGTAGAAGATTTTAAAGAACAATGATTATTTCTTATTTTGTACTGTTCCCCTATTTCCTTATAAAAAAGCTTCCCACCAGATAACCCAGCAAAGACAACATTACATTCAGGTGTCTATTGGTTCCTGTTCAGAGAAGATCTTCAGGGAGAATATTAGTTAGTGGTTGTTAGATATTGGAAACCCACATAGCAATGTTGCTTCAATATGATTGTAAAGTGAATGGATCTATCAGGGCCATCTTCTCCATGGCATACTTTCTATGGTAGCCTACCTGAAGCTCTCTCCCTTCCTTCCTCTCTCCCTTCTTCTCTCCTTTTATTCTTCTCTTTACTCCATCTCTATTGAGTTTCTATTACATATAAAGCCTTTCCCTCAACACTGGAAGTAGAAAAATTTCAAACTCAAATTCTGTCTTCAAAATTGTTTACTGAGTATTCCTGTAAGTGAACAAATAATCAAGCTAAAAAAGTCTGATAGAAAATGAAAAAAAAAATTATCTCAGAAGGAAAAAGATGGCTGATGTCTCTCCACAACCCTCAAAATACAAACAAATAAGAGGCTTCTTAGAAGTGATCAAATACTAGTTCACTGAAATTGAAAAAGTAGAATATCTCAAGCAGGAATCACATCTCTATATAGAAAATCATGAAACTCTTAAAGGGAAGCATAGATCTGTGCTGTTCGATACAGTGATCAATAACCACACATTGCTATTTACATTTAAATGAATTAACATTAACTAGAAGTAAAAATTTGGCTTTCAGTCACACCAGCCACATTCCAATACTCAATAGCCACATGCTATTGTTGAGCAGCATAGATATAGAACATTCCTCTATCAGATAAAATTATGGAAAATAGCACTTGTCTGAATTCTAATAATTGTGCCTGGGTATAGGGAACATTTCTGGGGAATGGCTCAGCATGTAGACAGCTTGTAAGAAAGAAAATAAGGTAAATACTAGCAATTCAACTAATAGATGACTGACTAAACACGTACTGTATTTCATATTGCCTATATTTGATACTCAAAGGTATTATTTTCACTTACTGAAATGGAGACTGATGTTCAGAGACAGGAATTACGATTTTCTAGGGTGACTTAGCTAGTTAGTGGATTGAAGCAGAGATTGGGCCCAAAGTAAATGGAAGTTTAAGATGATTGGATTGTAAATATTAGATAGTGGGGAACAAATGACCATTCTAAGCAAAAACATGATTTGCCAGAAGATGCAGTGGAGGACAAAAATATTTTTTGGTGGTGGAAAAGTGGATGGCATGTCTTTGGCCAGTGCAGAAATCTTTATCAAATATATGAGATCATAGACCAGAATTTTGGGGTTCATTGAGTTCTCTGAAAAACTTTTGCCTAGGTAATACCAAAAGAAAAGCTTGGGAGTAGGAGTACCAAAAAATATTGTAGCTGACTAGTTAAGCAGGGGTATTTTGTAGGGTATAGGCAAATCCTGTTTCCAAAAATGTACTCAATTAATACATTTATGAGTTATGAAATTATATATTTGTATATTTTTATGACTACACATATGCATACAGTATCTTATAGCAATCATCAGTGTTGAAAAGCAGAGGTTTTATTAACATGTGAATTAAGTTGAACTTTAGCATTTTTACTTTTCATAAATTAACTCAACTAATACTGCTGTTGGCTGACCATGCTTGGCCCTAGAGGTGCACTGTCAATTTAGTTTATGATCTGGTAGAGGATACAGAAAAAAAAAATCATACAATCACAATACTCAATAAATACTACAATGATACTTTATTCCCTTGCTGAGGCACAAACCTGAATGCTGAGCTATGAATTACTAAGATAGTGAATGATGCTAGTCTGTCACATCTTAATGCAGCTGGGTTGCTCTTTCCTTCTTCTTGTATACTTATAAATTCTCCTAAGGTTTTAAAAATGTTTTATTTATGAAATATTTCTGACAAGGGAGAGATAAAACTTTAGTAAATGTTGAAAACTGTGGTTAAGATTTGAGGCTATTCCAGGCAACTTATTACTCTCAACATAAATATAATTTGAGGTAAGGGAAAGAGCCTGAAACATTATCTATTTATGAATTAAGGAGTTTACAAAAGTTCCAGGGTGTAAGTAAATATGATTCTCAGGATAGTGCCAAGGGTTTATTGTGAGAAAGGTAAATATCCTAAGCTGCTCTTTTTGGTCTTCTAAAAGCAAGGTGCACGTGAGGTGGTAGTGGAAATAACATAATGACAAATGATGAATTTTACTTTTGAGGTGTACAACTAAGGACCGTTAGCCTAAATATACCTCATGAAAATTTATTTTCTGTGTCTTGCTGGATATTTGGGTATTTACCCAAACAAGTGGATGTAGGTCACTTTTGATTTTAATTACAGAGTTTTGGAGAATTTTGTTATGAAACAACAATATTTTGAAATACTTTTTTAAAACTCAAATAATGGCTTATTCTCCTGTTCTGCAGTTAAAAAAATTATGCAAGCTTTTGGTATGGCCAGTTTATAATATCAAACTACCCCTCCCACAAATAACAAGTATAAACTCTAGAAAAATACCAAAAAAAATAAAATATTTGAGGAAACTTGTGAGCAAATTGAAGCAGAAACATAACTGAGGAGAGATAAAAGAAAGAATCAGAAAGACACAAGAATGGTAAACATGCATTTGTCTCACAAAAACCTTTGAAATATAAGAAACAAATGTCAGAATTATAAAAAAAAATCCACGATTTCAGTCACTATTAGAGGTATTAAAACTCTGTTTCAACAGCTGATAGAATAATTGTACCAAAATAGTCAGTAATCCATATACCAAGACAGACTTTATGATGGACCATAAAACAAGTTTCAATACATTAAAAAAAAATTGGAAGCATACAAATGCCACAGAATAATTAACTTACCATTAATAACAATAGTATAGTTAGAATCCCTCAAATATTTGGCACAATAAACAATGTTTTTGTAAATAATTTATGGATTAAAGAATGAAAGAAATTAGAAAATATTTTGATGAATTAACTCCTTTATCATTATATAATGACTTTTTTGTCTCTTTAGAGTTTTTGTTTTAAAGTCCCATTTTGCCTGATGTAAGTATAGCTACCCTTCTTTCTTTGTTTTTTTATTACATGGAAGATTTTTTCTAGATTTTCAATTTTAGTTTGAGTCTCTTGTAGGCAACATATGGTTGGGTCTTGTTTTTTAAATCCATTTGGCCACTCTGTGTTATTTGATTGGATAATTTAATATATTTACATTCTAGGTAATTATTGATAGCTCAGGACTCACTACTACAAGTTTATTAACTCCTTTTGGTTGTTTTATAGATTCTTTGCTCCTTTCTTGTTTTCTGGCTTTCTTCATTTGTGATTGTACAGAATCATAATAAAAATACAATATATCAAGTTCTTTGGTATGTAACTAAGGAGGCTTCAAATAAAATTTTCAGTCTTAAATGACAATAATAAAAATGTGGAGAGTGAAGAGCAACAACAGCAAAACAGGAAGTCACCCCTTTTATCTCCACACTACAGTAAGAATTCTGTGCCCATCCACAAACAAAAGTATTTTGTGGTAGACTTTAGATTTTTAGGAAATTGTGAAACCTTGGTGGAGCCCAAGACCTAGGTGGATAATTTTGAGGGCACATACCTGCACTCAGGGAAAGATCTGCCAATTGTACTCCTGGGTTCAAACCTGGAAACAGCCTCATCCCCTAAAGTGGCTACAGCATCATTTGGCCTTAGATCTGCTACCAGAATTGTCTTCTAAGGGGTCCAGGAGAATCTACACACACTAGTGCCTCTGTAGAAAGGCTGCTCTGCTCACCAACATTAGTCTTAGCTATGGACTTGAGAGCTATCTGTAACTTGTCTCCAGCCTCCTTCGGCTGTGATCTTGGCCTAGTACTGCTTAGCTTAGTACTGCTTTCACAAAGACCTATAGGGAGATTTGTTAATTTGTGCCACCTGGATAGTCTTGCCTGCTTTTCTGCCCCACAGCACACTATGAAGACCATGTCTTGGTATCAGGCTTTCTCTGTCATAGCCTGAAAGTTATTTCGCACACAGAGTGAACTGGTAGGGTATGAGCCTGTCTGAACCAGCAGGACAAACTTGCTGGCCTGCCACTGACATGAAGCTATCCTGCCTATGCAGAGAATAGCTGGGAGTCTCCCCTGTTTCTGTTACCATGACAAACTTGATAGCCTTTATTCCATGGCAGATTCTGATGGGGCCCTAAAGCTTGACTTTAGCCTTTCTAGAGTGCAATCTGGAAGCAATCCCAGTGGCAAAGGGATGAGATGAACCCATTTGTCCCAAGTGGTGAGGTGTGCTGACTGTCATCTTATGTCAGATTCTGAAGGGGCCTGTCTTGGTCCCATTCCTCTTTTCCACACCCTGGAAATCACCCTTTCTGAGAAAACACCTAGGCAAAGCACCCTAACAAGAAGTACTAAAGGGAGATGTTTGAACTGAAAACAAAAGGATCAGAAGTAGCAACTTGAAAACGTGTGAAAGTATAAAACTCACTGGTAAAGGTAGACATATAGTCAATTCAGAATATTAAAATATTGCAGAGATGTTATGTAGTAACAATTCTAGCATCAGAGTCAAAAGACAAATGTACTAAATACAACTGTAGCTGTACATTTTAATTAGCAGATACACAATATAAGTAAATTAAATTATAATATCAATAACTGGAGAAAGGGAGAAAAATTATAAAGTTATGAGATTGAAGCTTAAATTAAGACATTATAACTATAAGATATTTTGTGTAAGCCTCATGATAACCACAAAGAGAATACCTCTAGGAGATGCACAAAAGACAAAGAGAAAAAAATCAAAACTACAACTGCAAAAATACAACACATCACCAAAGAAGACAACAATCTTGAAAGAGAGGAACAGAAGACTTACAAAGTAGTAAAAAATTAAAATGCTGGTAGCAATTCTTCATTACCTATTGCTTTAAATTTAAATGGATTAAATTCTTCAGTTAAAAGACAGTGGCTGAGCAGATATTTAAAAGTTTCAACAATTTGATGCTGACAAAAGACTCACTTTAGCTCCAAGAACATGAGACCATAAGACTGAAAAGAAAGGAATATTAAAAGATTTCTCAGCAAAAAGTAATCAAAAGAGAGGAGGGGTGATTATACTTAGATGGAATAGATAGCAAGTTAAAAACAGTAAAAGTGACAAAGAAGATCATTACATTATAATAAAGAGGTTAAATCATCAAGAAAATATGGCAATTTTAAATATAGATGCACTCAACATTGGAGCACCTGAACATATAAAGCAAATATTATTAGATTTAAAGAATGAAATAGACTGCAATATAATAATTGTGGAGGACATCAGTACTCCACAAGCAACAATGGATAGATCATCCAGACATAAAATCAATAGGGAAATGGACTTGAAAAACACTTAAGACATATGGATCTAACAGATGTATATAGAACATCCTGCCCAACAGCGGCTATCATGTTCTTCTCAAGTGCACCCAGAACATTCTCTAGGATTGTCATACATTAATCTACAAAACAAGTTAGCATATTTAAGCAGATTAAAATAATATATTTTTACTGATTATAATGGAATAAAACTAAAAGTCAGCAACAGGAGGAATTTTGGAAAATTTACTAATACATAGAAATTAGTAAACTCCTGAGCAATCAGTGGGTCAAGGAAGAAATTAAAAGGAAAAGTTAGAAAATAATTTGAGATAAATGTAAATAGAAACAACATACTAAAATCTGTGGAAACAGCAAAAATAGTTCTAATAGGGAAGTTTATAGCAATGCATGCCCATATTAAATAAAGAGAAACATCTGAAATGAACAACTTAGGGTTATACCTCAAGGAAATAGAAAAAGAAGAACAAATGAAGTCCAAAATCAGTAGAAGGAAGGAGAAAAATAAAAATCGAGCAAGAAATAAATGAAAGAAAATAGAAAGACAATAAAGAAGATCAATAAAACTATGAGTCAATTCTTTTAAAAGATAAAATCAACAAACTTTAGCCAGACTAATAGAGGACTCTATAAAATAAAATAATACAACAAGAGAGCGTATTAAAATTGATATCACTGAAATACAAAGAATCAGAAAAGACGACCATGAACAACTATACACCCACAAATTAGAAAACCTTGAGGAAATGGATAAATTCCTAGAACATACACATTTATCAAGGCCAAATCCAGAAGAAATTGAAAAACTGAACAGGCTAATAGTACAGAGACTGAAGCAACAATAAAAAAAATCTCCCATCAAAGAAAAGCCCAGGATCAGATTACTTTACTGCAGAATTCTACCAAACATTTAAATAATTAGTACCAATTTTTGATCTGGCACAGTGGTTCAAGCCTGTAATCCTAGCACTTTGGGAGGCTGAGGCAGGCAGATGACTTGAGGTCAGGAGTTTGAGACCAGCCTGGCCAACATGGTAAAACCTTATGTCTACTAAAAAAGTACAAAACAAATTAGCCAGGCATGGTGGTTCATGTCTGTAATCTCAGCTACTTGGGAGGCTGAGGCAAGAGAATTACTTTAACCTGGGAAATGGAGGATGTGGTGAGCGGAGATTGTGCCACTGCACACAGCCTGGAAGACAGAGTGAGACTCTATCTCAGTAAATAAGTAAATAAATAATAAAAAATATTTTCCAACTCCTCTAAAAATCAAAGAGGAGGAAATACTTCCAAACTCATTTTACGAGGCCAGCATTACCTGATACCAAAGTTAGACAATAACACGACAAGGAAAAAACTACAGGCCAGTATCGCCAATGAACATAGATGCCAAAATCCTCAACAAAATACTAACAAACCTAATTCAATAGCATATTGAAAGAATCATTTGCCATGATTAAATTTATTCCTGGACTGCAAGGATGGATCAACACATGAAAATCAATAAATGTGATATACCATATTAACAGAATGAATATCAAAACCCATATGGTCATCTTAATAGATGCAGAAAAAGCATATGACAAAATTCAACATTCTCTTATGATAAAAACTCTCAATAAACTAGGCATCGAATGAATGCACTTCAACATAATAAAGGCCACATATAAAAAGCTAAGAGCTAACACATTCAATGATGAAAAGCTGAAAGTTTTTCGTTTGAGATCAGGAACAAGACAAGGATGCCTACTCTCACCACTTCTATTCAACTTAGTACTGAAAATGATCTCTAGAGCAATTAGACAAGAAAATAAAAATAGAAGGCATCACAATAGGAAAGGAAGAAGTAAAATTGTTTGTGTTTTCTGATGACATGGTCTTATACATAGAAAACCCCCTAAGACTCTACCAGAAAACTGTTAGACTTCGTAAATGAATCCAGTAAAGCTGCAGGGTACAAAATCAGCACCCCCAAATTAGTAGTATTTCTTTTTTAACATTTATTTTCATTTTATTTTGTTGGTTTGTTTTTTAGAAAAAGGATCTTTTTCTGTAACCCAAGCTGAAGCGCAGTGGTGTGATCATAGCTCACTGTAGCCTTGACTCCTGGGATCGAGCATTTCTCCCACCTCATCCTCCTGAGTCTATAGAACTACAGGCATGTGCCAAGACACTTGGCTAATTTTTGAATTTTTGGTAGAGGTTGGGTCTCACTATGTTTTCCAGGCTGTTCTCTAACTCCTGGCTTCAAGTGATCCTCTTGCCTTGGCTTCACAAAATGCTAGGATTACAGACGTTAGCCACTGCTGTCTGCTAGTAGCATTTCTTTCTTTCTTTTTAACGTTGCAAATGCTTTTTTTATTTCAATAGTTTTTGGGGTACAGGTGGTTTTTGATTACATGAATACATTCTTTAGTGGTGATATCTGAGATTTTAGTGCACCCTTACCCGAGCAATGTACACTGTACCTAATATGTTGTATTTTATCCCTCAACCCTCTCTCAACCTTCCTCTTAGAGCCCCCAAAGTCCATTATATAGTACTTATGCCTTTGCATCCTCATAGCTTAGCTCTCACTTATAAGTGAAAACATATGAAATTTGGTTTTCCATTCCTGATTTACTTCACTTAGAATAGTGGCCTCTAGGTCCATCCAAGTTATACAACAGACATTATTTCATTGTTTTTTATAGCTGAGTAGTATTCCATAGCACATATAAAACACATTTTCTTTATCCACTCGTTCATCTGTGGGCACTAAGGTTGGTTTTATATCTTTGCAATTATGAGTTGTACTTCTATAAATATGCAGGTGCATATGTCTTTTTAATATAATGACCTTTTCTTTTGGGTAGATATCCACTAGTGGGATTGCTGGATTAAATGGGAGCTCTACTTTTGGTTCCTTAGGGAATGCCAATAACATTTCTTTATGCCAACAATAAACTATCTAAAAAAGAAATGAAGAAATCAATAGCTTCACAGTTGTATAAAAAAATGTTGTAAATTTAACCAACATGAAAGATCTGTATACTGAAAACTATAAAATATTGATGAAAGAAATTATGGATGACACAAATAAATGGGTCCATGAATTGGAAAAAAATACTGTTAAAATGTCTATACTACCCAAAGTGATATACAGATTCAGTGCAATCCCTATCAAAATTTTAATGTCATTTTTTAATGAAAATTAAGCAAAAATTCTAGAATTTCAGATTTTTAAAACTTGTCACCACAGAAAAATAAGTAAGAGTGCTGACAGGTTTGTTAATTTGCCTGATTTAATCATTCTGCATTGTAAACATATATAAAAATAATACACTGTGCCCTATAAATATATACCATTATTTTCAGTCAATTAAAAAAATAAAAATATTTTGAAATAAATTTATAGCTTTTAATGCTTATATGAAAATTAAACACTTCTACAATAAGGTTTTACCTTAAGAAGCTTGAAAACAGAAAAAGCAAAGTAAATTTAAAGTAAGCAGAAAGAATAAAATAATAAGAATAAAAAATTATTGAAATATAAAATAAAATTGATAAATTTAACACATTGACTCTTCTGCTTTTGCCTTCCATTGTTAGCAGTTAACTATGTAATCATGCTGATACTAGACTTTGGACAGAGAAGCTTTCCAAGCTCCCAGAATTTGTAAATAAAGAAGAGCTTAAAAGGCCAGGAATAGGGATAGATATGAACAGACACACTCATCCAGAGGGAGGCCATTTGAGTCACAATCTGGTACAAATTCCAGGAACACAGGGATTGTATTTTGAAATTTTCTATTTCTTCCTCCTCTAGGACATTGTGAGGCACATAGAAATTACTCACTTCTTAGTGACTAGCTAGATAGTAAAAATAAATATATGTAGGGCTGTTTTTCCCCAAATTCTCCGTATGAATATGTTATCCTGGGTGAAAGGAACAAGGTCAAAGTCATGGGCCTGGGAAGGAGTCAGTGTGTGTGTGTATGTATGTGTGTGTGTGTGTGTGTGTGTGTGTGAGACTTTAACTGATTATGGGATTTAAACTTCAATTTTCTGTTCCCTCCTAATGCCTTAACAGTGGTTGGTATAATTTAACAGCAGATGTGACATTTCTATTTTTACTGAGAAATTTTTAGTGTTAAGATATTCTGGGAAATGGACTCTCCAAAGGTAATCAAAATTACATGAGTCCAAGATGTCTAAGTCACTAATTATTAAAAAAGAGTATAATTTGGTTCAAATTCATTTCTTTGTAACTGAAAAATACAGACTGTAGTAAGTTTCAGACAGTAATATCTTCCTACTTTTTAAGATGATATATCCATGGAACAGTCATTTGTAACAATTTTCATTATCACTTTTTCATTTTCCAGAAAGCTACTCATCACAAAATTATCAGTTGTCATTTTCATCAAGGAAAGACTTCAACTGTAATAGGACATGGTTATGTTGTATAACTTGGGGACACTGAGGAAAAGTAAAAACAGTGACATGTATGTGACTACGAGCTTTTAGAGTTTTTCATTTTATTGTAATAAGAACACTGAAAGGAGAATGACCATTTTAACAAAACTCTAAGTGTACAATACAGTATTGTTTACTTATGGGAACAGTGTTGTATAATAAATCTCTAGAACTTAGGCATCTTGTATAATTAAAACTTTATGATTTTTTTTTTTAAGGAGAAAGAGGGGAAGTTGTTTTTGTTTTTTAAGAGAAAGAAGTAGAACAAAAGAGAAAAAAGAAAGAAAGAGAAGGAGGGAGAGAGAACGAGAATCTTGCTCTATTGCTCAGGATTTCATTTAAATCTGTGAAATGCTTATGCAATTACTAAAAAGTGATTTATTTCCTATTATGTGATCACTTTTAGAATAGGTATGATATAATATTGAAAAAAATATATGTTTTGTGGAT
>PVKP010042608.1:0-17945 GCA_004027715.1 Plecturocebus donacophilus
CCCATCCACCTACCCATTTAACTCATCTATCCACCCTTCCATCCACTCATCCACCCATCCATCTCTTCATTCATTCTTTCATCCACCCATCCATCTACCCATCTGCCTACCCACTTATCTATCCACCCTTCCATCCACTCATCCACCCATCCATCTACCCATTCATTCATTTATTCATCCATCCATCCATTAATCCATCCACTACACCTATGTATACACACATCCACCCTTCCATCCCCCCATCCACAATTCCCCCACTCATCCCCTCTTCTATTCACCCATCTATCTATCCATACTTCTCCCCAACCACCCACTCCTTCATCCCTCCATCTTGTCTCCTGGTTTAGCTGATGTGGTTCCACTATATACTGTAGCATCCCAGTCCTCTTCCCAGTGAGAGCTTCAGAGGGAAGGGAGGCAGATGTGTGCATGAGTTTATAGGTGCTAGGGAAGCCGTGGGAAGAAAAGGGGCTGGGAAGACCCTTCATGAGACCTGGGGCAGCCTACACCTGCCCCCCACACACCCCTCCCTCATGCTGACAGCCTGACATTCACACAGCAGGACAAGAAAGGACAGAGAGAATGGTCACCACCACGAAGTCCTAGCCCTTTGGCCCATCCCAGGGGATCGGAGGCTCCCCTGGAGGGAGGGTGGAGGAGGAGGTTTAGGGGGCAAAGCTGGGTGGGCCAGGAGCCTGGTGCTTGGCCCCAGCTCCAGGCACAGACTGACGGGCCTGTGCTTCCTCCCCTAGCCCAGGCCCTGCACTACCACGTGTGCTGTGGCCACGAGCACTGCGAGTACTTGCCCTGACTGACAAGTGCTGTGTGATCACACGGGCCAGTGAGTACCCGGGCCGGGCCCACCCACCAGCCCTGCCCCAACAGGCACCTCCCCACCTGGGCGCCCCTGCCCTGCCCTGGTCCAGCCCCTGGGACACCACTGCCCTCCCAAAAGGATCCTGCAGCGTCCACACCCTGCGGGCTGTCAGTGGCCACAGCTAATGCACCTACATTCATCACCGTGCCTTTTCGAGGGTGTTAGAGGAAGCCCTGCGGCTCCCCAGCAGTATTGTCAGAGCACGGCCAAGAAGGGGCCTTACAGGTTAAAGCAGAGGGTGCCCGTTTAAAACACCAGGGCAGGAGAGAGCAGGTGGTGTGTATGCCGAAGCCGGAGGACGCACTGCTCCTGGGAGGTGCCCCTGAGCCTCTTAGCCAGCCTCTGCCCTGGGTGCCTCTAGCTGAGCCTGGAGCTTGCCCTCCTGACAACACACCCTTTCTTTCCTCTGGCTTCCTGTGGACCCTTCTTTGAGTCTGATTCTTCCGAGCTGCAGGCTGAGCGGGGTCCCAGAGCTCACATGTAGGGCAGTGGCAGTGACAGGCAGGTCAGCATGCACAGGCTGGAGGACCCGGGGGTCACATCTGAATCCTGAGGACAGGGGGAGGGTGAGAGGTGAGGAGGCCCTGTGCAGAGGCAGCGGAGACCCTGAGAGTGTGACGCTGGGAAGGGCAGTGGGGTGGGGGGACCCTGAGAGTGTGAAGCTGGGGAGGGCAGTGGGGCCAGGGGGGGGACCCTGAACTGAGGAAGATCCTTCCCCTGAGAAGGATAGAGGCCAGGGAGAGAGTGGAGGGGCAGACTGATGGGCTCAGACCCAGGACGGCCACATGTGACCGGGGAGATCCTGGAGGCATCATCCCTGAGCCTCGGAGTCCATGTCTGGGAAGGGGATGAGGGATCTCCCTGCTGGCGGTCTCTGTAGCCATTTGGATCATGTCTGTGGGGTCTCTAGCCCATAAATACCAGCTGTGTGGTTCTTGTGCCGCTCCCCCGGGCTCCCTGTTCTGTGCCGTGCAGGGCTGTTAGGTAGCCTCCCTGTGTGGCACTGGGGAGCCATCCTCTGGGCCAGTTTCCTAGAGATCCCAGTCATAACCAAGTCCCCTCCATGTTGCACTTGGAGCCACCCATTTTACGGGGAGACACAGCGTCCTGCCCGGGGTGCCAAGGTGCACGGCCTGGCCCAGAGACACTGTTGTTCTCAAAGGCTCGGGGACACCTCCACCCCACTCTGCCCACACCTGGCACAGGGAGTGGCACGGTGAGAAGCTTCTCTCACCTCCACCCGCGACAGCTGCCCACCAAGCGCCTCATGGGGGCCCCACACTGCAGTGGGCACCAGGCAGGAGCAGGAAGGCTGGAGCCTTGCCCCATGAAGGGCCGGCTGCGGGGGGGTGGTCAGAAAACAACAACCCACCAGGCAGCAGGAGAGGGGCTGGGTACTCTTCTCCCTGGGGCGCCCCTTGCTGGAAGACTCAGGGCTTACACGGAGGCAGGGCGCCCCCCGTGCTCCTCCCGTACTCCCCAGGGCGCTGGCCCCGCCCCGCCCCGCCCCTCCTCCAGCTGGCCCTCACTGTGTCTGCTTCTGTCTGTCCGTCTGTCTGGCTGGCTGGGCAGCACTTCCTGACAGAGATCCCCAAGGCCTGTCCTCCAGGGCCCTCAGGAGTCACAGCCAAGCCTGACATGGGATAACATGCAGTCCTCCCGGCTACCCACCCCATACGTCAGTTCTGCCATCCCTGGCATCCCTGGCATCCCTGGCAGAACTGACATATGGGGTGGGTAGCCAGGAGAACAGCATGGACAGAAGACGTGCTGAGCATGTATCAGGGTCTGAAAGCCTCTGGCAGACGTGTGTCCAGGCAGAGGTGGGCAGAGGACCCTACCAGGTGCCCCTGCACCCAGCACAGTGACTTCAGCCAGTGACTCCGGTGACTCCCTGCTGGAGTCACTCCATGGGCGTAGGAGCGGGACTGCTTGGCCCCCTGCGGGTCCCGGGGCAAAGGGGGAAGGGCCCCTGGGTGCAACACCACCGGGTGCCACTACCAACCCTGCAGAGCCCAGGCCCCGAGTGGTTGGGTCTGACTTCTGAGTCGCTCCCCAGCAGCCCAGCTGAATGTCCCCATTTCGCATGTGAGGAAGTGGGAGCCCAGGGCCCACGCTCTGACGTGGCTTCACTCTACCTGGGGCCGGGGGCCTTCTTTCTCCAAATCATCTGGCCAGAGACTGGTGGCTCGGCCCACCCCAGGTCTCCCCAGCGATTACTCAGAGATGGGACCAGCTGACGCTGCCTCTACTCCATGTTACCCATAAAGACGAAGCTCCTCACTTGAGAACGGAGTGTAGGTTCAGTGATCATGGGACTTAATTAAAGAACTGAATGCTGGGCAAGAGGTAGGGGTCCCTCCGTGAATCCCTGCCGCTCTGATGCTCTCTTCAAGCCAGGAGCAGCTTCCTTTCATCCAGCCCTGGCAGCGGCTCTGACTCTCTGCTTTGCCAGGGCCAGGAAAGGGCTGGACAGAATGTGGCGCTAAACCCTGCTACCAACTACAGGCAGCTATGACTACTGTGTATTTGGCACTGGCCGTGCAGCCCCACAGCTCTGAACGCTAGTCGGGAATTCATTCCTTTAACCCATAACCACGGCAGATGAGGAAGCGGGGACGCAGACCCAGCCAGCCTCCCCAGAGAGCAGCCTCTGTCCCCACTCCAACAACAAGAGGCCTATTGGGTCAGGGTCACAGCTTCCAGAATGTTCTGAGCAGTGTGGGTTCAGGGAGCATCGCCCCTTTACCCAAGGCTGCTGGGCTCTAAGTGGCCCCCACAGAGCGGGCCCAGAAGCCAGGGAGTCTCACACCGACAGCAGTGCTGCCTGAGGCCGAGAGCCCGCTCCCCCTCACCCGCTCCCCAGGGCCCCCCAGACCCCGCCCGCTCCCCCTCACCGGCTCCCCGGGGCCCCCGCAGACCCCGCCCGCTCCCCCTCACCTGCTCCCTGGGGCCCCCCAGACCCCGCCCGCTCCCCCTCACCGGCTCCCCGGGGCCCCCGCAGGTTCTCCGTGCAGCGGAGCAGCCTGCCCCCATCCTCATCCCCTACCATTTCCCGACTTGGACCAGAGCAGGATCTGGCTCCCTGAAATTCTGGAATGAGACACTGGGGAGGGAGGAGCCACCCAGTTGCCCCAGATGTCATGGAGGAGCCTGGTCTGAGGGGAGACAGGTCCCCTTAGGCCAGAGGAAGGACGTCGCCCACAGCAGAAGGCTCTCTGAAACCCGCTCCTCCGAGCTGCCACCCCAAGCCCCATGGGCAGGGGCCTCCCAGTGCAGGCAGTGCCCGTGATGCCGATGGGCCCCAGGCTTCGGGCCCCCGGGGCCGGGCAGCTGGCCCACGACGCAGGGCACCCACAGAGCTCCTCCTCTCTCCACAGCCAGCCCCGGCGGCATCCTGGTCATGAAGTCCTGCTCCCCGACGGGCCCCAACAGCACCGTGTCCTCCGATGGCCGCGCCCTCTCGGTGTCCTGCTGCCAGGGCAGCCAGTGCAACAGCAGCGCAGCCTCGGGCCTGGGGGGCGGCCCCGGGGCCCTGTGGGCCAGCACTGCAGCCAGCCTGCTGTGGGCTCTGCTCCGGGCGCCCTGCTGAGGCTGGCCTGGAGTTCTCCGCACGGCCGCGGCAGCCTTGCCAGCTCCCACCCACCCCACCCGAGGCAGCAGGGTCACGTGTCAGCTGCCACGCCCCCCCCCCTTGCCCAGGCCACACCTAGCCCCTCCATGGCCCTGGGGAGAGATGAAGGATCCCACCTCTGTGGGCTCCGGCCCTGGTGAGGGGGTTCCACCCCTGCCTCAGGGAATCGCTGGTGGGTGCCCCAGAGGACATGCCCGCTCCAAGACCCACACCTGCAGGAGACCCTCAGCCCTTAGCTGGGGTCCTGGGAACCCTGGCCAGCCACGAGTGGGAACAGCCCCCAGTTCGCTGCAGCACCGTCTATCACTATTTCAGAGGCTAGGGGCCGAGGGCCTGGAGCTGGGGATTTCTCCTCCTCCTCCATGCCTGGCCTGACAGAGCTCCGTGCATGTCGGACCCCTCGGCCTCCTCTTCTGCCCACAGTGGCCCTGGAAGAAAGGACACGGCTCAGGGGTTTGGGCTTGCGTCCCTCCGACTCTGTCCTCTCCACCAGCCGCCCAGCTCCCCCATCTCTCCTTCCCTCCCTCCCTCCATCCATCACAAACCTGCCCAGGGTGTCCTTGCAGCAGGTACCCTGAGGAGGGACCTGTCTCCAGGACTCTCACTGGGGGCTCAGTCTGCTGGTTCGTGTCCCCCCCCAGGGACCCTTCTCAGCCCCATCCAGGTGAACACCGGCCTTTTAAATGGTGCCCTGGTTGCCCACTGTTGGGGGGGAGTCACCTTGGGACTCAGTGTCAGGCACTGGAATTGGGGGTGTCCATTCTCACTGGGTGTCAGGGGCTCATCCTGGCCCTCCAGGCAGGGACCCCTGCAATGCTCCCCCAGAATAAAGCTGCCAGTTCTGTGTGTTCTCATTCTCAGAGGTGCCTGGTCCAGGACATGTTTCTCATCCCTAGCCAGCTGCGCCTGGGAAAAGGGAAGGCCCCTCGGTGAGAGGCGGGCAGGGGGCGCTTTATGGAGCGGAGGGTAGCATTCTTGGTGCTCAGGCCCGGGTGTGGGAGAAATGCTTCTGATCTGTTACTTGGGAATCCGGCGTTCACTCTGACGCCTGCTCGACCATCAAGGCAGAAACGTGTGCAGTCAGTCTCGAGTCGGAGGCTGCCTGGGGTCCTCTGGGGAGCGCTCCTGAGCCTCAGTGTCCCTTGTCTATGCAGCCCCACCAGAGGCCCGGATCCTTGCACTTGGCCTCAGCCCAGCAGGGCGCCCCACACACCCCCAGTCCTCTGTCTCCGGTGGGGGCACAGGACTCTTCTGCCACCCTGGACAGGCCTCTCAAGGCCACGTCTCCTCCCAGGACTATGCCAGGGTGGCAAGGCCAGAGCCACACCCTGCCCAGTGTGTGGCTATGAGCACAGATGCAGGGCCCTTCCTCAGGAAGCCCCCAGGTCCGACACCCACGGTGCTCTCGGGATCTCTCTGCTCCCTTGGCGGGAGGGGCCCTTCCCTGGCCCAGTGGCCTCCTCTCTCCAGGTCTTGAGTCCTCGCCCCGCTGTTCTGCCCTTTCAAGCTTTGGAGCCAGGAAGAGATGTCTTTTCCCTTCCCCGACTTCTTTATCCCTCACCTCCCTTCCCCAGGTGATGGGCACCAGTTGCCAGGCCCAGTGAGTGGCAGAGGCCTCCTGCCTGGCAGAGCCAGCTGCCATGGCCCAGGTGCCTGAGCCAGGAGCCATCGTACCAGCTGGGAACCTCCCTCAACGGCTGTGGGAATCTGAGCGGGCAGGTGTGCAGGCCTGAGGCTCAGCCTCCCTGCGGCCCTCGGCCTCCACCCTCCGCACCTGCCAGGCCTCCAGGCAGTGAGCTTGGCGGGATGTTCCCCCAGCTGCCCGGGCCCAGGGCTGCCTCCCGCCGCTGGACTCTTGCTCCAGAGAGAAGAAGGCTCCCAGCAGTGCCCTCGGCCTGCCCAGCGCTTCCTCTCAGCCTCTGGGGCCACTGCCCCATCTGAGTGCCCCGAACGCCCTGATGGCCCCCACCCAACCTGCCACTGGTCTCCTGAGCCGGTGCTGGAGAAGCGCTGCTGCAGGGCACGCGGTGTCCCCAAACACCCAGCAGCAGGGGGCGGGGGTCTGCGGAGGAGCTCCTGTCACCTCCCCGGCTTCTCCCCCGTCATTGCACCTTGAGCTGCCTGGAGGCCAACAGAGGGCCGAGTGGGTTGAGGGGAGCCGAGCAAGCCCCCAGCAGCCAGGCTGTCAGGATTCCCTCGGATGCCCTGGCACAGCCTCCCGCAGGGCCCCATCTGCTGGGCTCCAGGGATCTGGGGAGGTTGGTGTGGGGTCAGGTGCTCTCAGCTATCCTGAGAGCAAAGCTGGAGTTTTCTTTTCCCAAGGAAGGTGGGAACCCAGACTCCTGCCTGAGGAACCTTCCCAGGAAGCCTGACTCAGGCTCACCCCTCAGGGCAGGCCCCACCCTCGCAAGTCCCAACAGAAGCCACACTGGTGCCACCCAGCAGCTCACAGCCTCTGCCTGCAGGAGCTTCTGTGTGCAGAAGCCGGGGCCGGGCAAGGAGCTGTTTCCATGCAAAGCTGTCCATAGCCCCTCGCCACAGGGCAAGAGCTGGGGCACTGGGAGCTGTGGGCCCCCAGCCCCACTCCTGGGTTGGCAAGTGCTCCTTGGGACGCCTGGGCGCTCCTGCTCCCCCACCATTCAGTCACCAGCTCTGGAGGGCACCTCCTTCACACCAGGTGTCATGGTTCTCAGATGCCACCGTGGCAGACCGTCCCTGCCCTCGAGGCAGGTGAGACTGGGCACAGCAGGCAAAGTGACGAGCTCACATGGGAGGCAGGAAGGACAGGCTCGGCGGGGGGGCTGGGACCCTCTGGAAGGCACCAGTGTCTCCAACAACGGGGACACCGTGCAAAGGCCTGGAGGTAGGAAAGGGCTTGATGGCCAAGAGGAGACCCGGGGACACAGGGAGGAAAGGGGGTGCCTGGCCCAGGGATGGGCAGAGCACCCAGCCAGCCCAGTCAGGGCCCAGGAGCAGGACGGGGAGGCTGAGAGTGCCGGGAGCACTGAGGGGTCCCCAGGGGAGGGACTGCATCCAATCCAAGTGCAGGGTAAGGAGCGTGGACCGACGGGCACGGGCAGGGCAGGGGGAGGCAGGCAGAGCCAGGCTGGGGCCAGCGGAGGACAGAGGGAGGGTGGAGATGCCGGCTCTGGGGGCCCCTCATGGCTGCTGCCGGTTTGAGGAGAAGCAGTCTGGGGGAGAGGTGGGGCTGGCTGGATTGGAAGGAGTTATCCCTGAAATGCCGGAGGGAGGTGGGGATCGGGGGGAGAGGCTGCCAGGCTCTGCAGGGCTCAGGCTGAGATGTGCAGGCGGTGGAACCAGGACCAGCCCCGTGGTTAGACCTGCTGTCAGCAGGGCCAGCTCTGGAGAGAAGGTGGGTGGGGCTTTCTCGGGTCCCTTTCATGCCGACCTGGCTCCTGGAGACCTGGGCTGGTGGTCAGAGCTGCTCCTCTGTTCTGGGCACAGCTGTATGGGCTCCGGGACACCTGGGCTTCCATGTTCCTTCCACCCAGCAAGTCCTGCTCCCCAAGGACCTGCCGCTTGCCTTCTTACATAACACCTTCCTGGTCCCTTAAGCCCCTAGGATCCCAGTGAGTTTCCTGGCATGGGCCTCTCCTCCCTCCCTGGGAGGCCTGTCCTGGTACCCGGTGAGGACTGCAGCAGCACGCACATCTCCTGCAGGGACAGCCCGCCCCAGGCCCCTGTCCAGGACTCAGCATCCATGTGGGGTCCTCAGGTCCTCCGGGCTGAGCAGGGAGCAGCCATGCTGGGCCATGCCAGCCTCAAAGCTCAGTTACCACCTGATCCCAGGAGGAGCAGAGACAAGCCTCCTCCACCCAGGTCATGTGGGGACAGCTCATGCACCCTGTGGAGGTGCTGGTGCCAGTGGCAGCCCGACCACAGGGCATGCAGTGCATGGAAGACACTTCTTTCCTTCTTAGGGCCAGGACCAATGAAATCTAGGATCAATGATGTCCCCCAAAGTCCCCTCTGGCCCCCTAACTCATCCTCTAATCTGTAAAAACATGTGTCTACAGGCTGGGTGTTGGCATCCCCAGAGCTGCCACGGACCCACTGCAGACCTAAAGGCCTCAGAACCCTTGCCAGGGTGGACTCCATGGCCTGTGAGAATTACTGTTTTGTCAGGCTTAAGTGTGGGTGGATAGAAAAGGAAGAGCGGGGAGAGAGGCAGAGAGATGTCATTGTAGCTAACTCCTGGAGGACACGTAAGTGGTATAAGGGCCGTGCTCACTGGTGGGAACACTGAGCTGGGGACATTGCCCAAGAAGTGCTGCAGGCCAGTCGAAGTCCTGCCAGGACTTCCCTCAAGGAAGTAGGTCTACACTGACTCATGGTAGAGTCCCTTGGTGGGATAGGAACTCCCTCAGGGCAAGGGAGGACCACAGGCCAAGTAAGAAGAAGAATGCCTGTCCTGAGGACAGGAGAGCAGGAGTGAAGCAGCCCACCTACCAGAAGACCCTCTGGAAGGACAAGCTCAGTATCTTGGGGATTTTCCTTATGACTAAGGGAAAGGTCACATTGTGCCATCAGCACTAAATTCATCCCATGTCTCCCTAGGTGGTCAAAAGGTCTGACCCAGTTGCCCAGAGCTGGCAGGATGGATAGATGGAGGGTGAATGAATGGATGAGCATGGATGGAAGAGTGGGTGAATGGATGGATGGAGCATGAATGCACGAGTGGATGGATCAATGGTCAATGATGGCTGGCTGGATGATGGATGGATGAGTAGATGCATGATGGATAGATGAGTGGATGGATGGATGGATGGATGGATGGATGGGTGGATGGAGGATGGATGGGTGAGTGGGTGAATGGATGGAGGGTGGATGAGGGGTGAATGGAAGCTGGATGAGTAGATGGATGGATGGATGGAGGATGCAGGGTGGATAGATGAGTGGATGGATGAATGGATGAGTAGATAGAAAAATGGAGGATGGATGAATGAAGCATGAACGGATAAAGGATGGAGGATGGGTGGATGGAGGTTGGGTGGATGGGAGGTGGATGGATGAGTGGATGGATGGATGGGTGGACAAATGGTAGACTGATGGATGGATGACTGAGTGGATGGAGGATGGACGGATGAGTAGATGGATGGATGGATGAAGGATAGATAAGTGAATGAATGGACGGGTGGGCAGATGGTAGATTGATGGATGGATGAGGGATGAATAGAGGATGGTGAATAGACAAATGAGTGGAGAATGAGTGGACAGATGGATGGAGGATGGATGGATGGATGGATGGATGGATGGATGAGAGAGGATGGATGAACAGTAGGTATTGGGAGCAAATGAAGGCAGGGGAGTGTGGGAGGAAAGTGAGGTGGGCCCTGTGTTCCCCAGCCTTGAACCTACCTCATGGAGCTAAGGGTTGGCAGCCACAAGCTCCAGGCCACAGCAGGAAGGTGACTGAGCTGTGGTCCAGCAAGAGGGGAGAACCCGGGAGTTGAGCATTAACACAAATCCTCTGTCCTTCCCTAGAACCTTGGTGGGAGCCTGTCCTACTGTGTGAAAATAACCCCCGTCCAGGACACCTGATTCTCACCCAGGTTCCTCGGGTCTTGCAATTCTAGGGTTCTGTGTTCTGAGAGCCCCGGCTAAGGGCATGCAGTCTTGGGACTCTGAGGTCCCTGCGGCTGTTTACACTGTGGCTCTGTGGATCCACGGCTACAGCCCTCTGCAAGCTCTCTCCCCCACCCGAGGCCTGACACAGTTCACACCCTGAGGGATTCTCCATCATCACCCAGACTTCAGCACTGGGCACCCTTGCCTAGCCCCGTGAATGCCAGTGCCTTGCAGGGACCTTGCTGGTCCTAGGTGCTGACATGTCGTCTCTCCCAGGGAAGGCACCAGCCCTGCCTGTGGGCACCACCAGCTGTGGGCACCACCAGCCACGCCTGAGAACAGGTTTCTCTGGGCCTTAGGAACCAAGGCTCCAGTCCAGCCCTTGCTGGGAACAGGCTGTGCCCCAAGGCAGGGAGGGGTTTCTCCAGGCACAAAACTGCTCCCTGGATTGCCACCCTGGCGGTGCAGGAGAGGCCAGCAAGGATGAGGGGCCTGTGTGGAGGGGCAGAGCCGGACTCCAGCCCTGGCCCATGGCCTGGTCCATGGACACTAGCTGTACCCTGGAGGGTGGCTGGTAGCCAGGGTCCCAGGGGGTGACCTAAGACTGGGGCAGAGCCAGGCGTGGCCTGGGAAGCAGGTGGAAGGGACCATGCCTGGGACTGTAAAGGTGACTCCGGCACTGGGAGAGGGCTGGGGAGGCCTGGGTGTGATGGGGAAGGGCCCAGGCCCAGAGGCGCAGCCCAGCTGTGGCCCGCACTGGCAGCGTGATGCCGGGCAAGGCTGGGCCCTTGCTGTCCGAGGCTCCGTCTGTGCAAGCGAGGGGCTGAGACGGGCAGGGGAGCCTCGAGGAAGACCCCACACCACTCAGCCGCTCGGCTCCAGGCAGCCACCTGCCCCCATCCCGGGGAAAGAGACAGAGAAGGGGCCTGGCACCTGGGCCCCCAAGCCCTTGCCCAACACCCACCTGCTCACCAGGGGATGGCCACACCCCCTTCAGGTCCCTGCTCAGACAGCTGCGCCCAGGTCAGTCCTCCCTCGGCCTCTCAGCCCCAGACCCTCAGCCTCCACCTCGTCAGGCCCTGCTGTGGGTCCCACAGAGCCAGCAAGGGTCTGTTCCCACTCCCCACTGGTCTAGGGGCCTGTGAGCGGGCCTGTCTCTCTCCTCTCTTGGTCTCTATTACACCCAAAGTGCCTTGCATATGGCTGGTCCTGATAAAAAGTTGATGAATGAATGAATGAATGAATGAATGAATGATTGAAGTGCCTCAAGGCAGAGGGATGCATTTTGGGGCCCCTGGGGTGTGGCTGGGACTCCTGCTTGCCCAGGTGACAGCCTGAGGCTGAAGCAGCCCGTCCCTGTGGCCTGGTGCTTCCCAGCTCCTCCAGCCCAGGGCCCTGCCTTGACTACGGGGTGCCCATCAGCCAGGACAGGGCCGGGGCTGCTCTCCTGGAGGCCTGGAGTAGTGAGCTGTGGGCCCTGAGCCAGGCGCTTCCCTCTCTGGGCCGCCACACCGTTGCGTGGTCCTAGGAGCCCAGCACGAGGTAGAGGGGGCAGAAGCTGGGGGAAGGGTCACGGGTAAGGAGCTTCTGCTCCAGAAAGAGGCCTGGGCTTGTCCCCACGCCGGGCTTGTTCCCGTGCTGGGCTTCTGGGTGCAGGGCGCAGCCAGCCGGGCTGAGGGGCGGGGCGGTGGTTTTCCCTGCCCCCGTCTCCTTCATCACCAATCTCAGGTGTCGTTCCTGCTGCCAACAGCCTGATGGTACCAGCCACCAGGCCCAGGGCCCTGGCTCCAAGGGGTGAGTTGGGGGGCGGAGTCGGGAGAGGGCCCAGGTGCTGGAGGACAGACGAGGGAGGAGGGGAAGGGCGGGCGGCGAGAGAGACGTGCCTGAGACCCCACCATGTTCTGCACTGCTCGGGCATGCGCGTACCTGCCCGTTCATTTCCTCACCAGCAAACAGGCACTGGGCAAGGACTGGCATGAGGGATCGCAATGGCTCCTCTCCCCTTTCCAACCCTTGGCTCTGAGGCTCTAGTCAGGTCACTGCCTACAAGAAGCCCTCCCTGACTGCACTGTCCCCATAAGCTCCCAGCCATCCAAGGGCTCCTAGCATCAGAATCACCCACTTTCTCCTGAAAGTAAACCGTGCGTGGGGCAGCTGTTCATGCTTCCTGAGGGTGAAGCGTGCGTGGGGCGGCTGTTCATGCTTCCTGAGGGTGAACTGTACGTGGGGCGGCTGTTCATGCTTTTGCTAGGACCACCTGGCATGGGCAGCTTTTCCTTGTGAGGAGCCCCGCCAGGGCAGAGGCCTTCCTCCCCCAGAACTGAAACCCACTGTGGCTTCCATGCCTGGCAGGGACGCAGCCACAGGGATGCCTGAGGCGTCCCACGGGGCTGCACTAGCCGTGCAGGGCCCTCCTCCTCCAGCCCCAGGCATGGGGAGACCACTCCCCCATACCCCACACTCAGACCCCACTCTCAGGCCACCTGACATCCTGGACGCTCCAACACCACCAGGCCCAACAGGGATCCAAATCTGTTCTTCCAGCAGCTCTCATGCCCCTGGCCACAGTGAGTCACCCTCCCCACCTGCCATGCCCACAGAGTCACCACCCTGTCACCAAGCCCTGAGCTCTGCTTCCCGAGGGCCTGGAAGCACCTTCCCCCAAGCCACCCATGCCTCTCACTGCACCCCATGGACGCAGGGACTTGGAGCTGCAGGAGACGTCCTCTCTCTGGGTGGGGGCAGAGACCTCTGGGTCACCTGCCTTGGTGAGTGAAACTTCACGCGTCCCAACCAAGCCTGAGGAAGCCTGGCACCAGCCAGCAGCACCAGATGCAAATGTGGGGCTGCCCCAGGGGCTCCTGCCTGCACCCCTCCTGGTTTCCAAAGGCACCACAGGCAGCCCGTCCTGTGGGCAGGTCCTCCAGGTCCCGGGACCGTCAGAGAGAGCCCAGCCGGGAGCATTCTCAGGAGACACTTGCCGGGATCTCCAGCATCCGTGATGTGGGGCTCAGCAAGGGAGAGATGGGGCAGGAAGGGCCAGAGGGTCGGTCTCCAGCCCAGGCCTGACTGGCCCCAGGGCCCACGGTGCTCCCCAGGGCCTGAGCCTCAGCCCAGCCCAGGACCACCCTCCCTGCAGCAGGCACTGCCCTGGCCCGGCCCTGGTGGTGCCTGTTCATCAGCCATCCGCATCGGCGGCGGGAGGCTGGGCCCAGGGCTGACCTCCATCTCTGGCTCCCACTCACCATCAGCCTGGCCAGGGCAAGGGCAAGGCAAGTCTCTGTGGGTCCCTCCACACCACAGCTGGGTGCTGCCCAGCACAGGTGAGTGGCAGAAGGGGCTGGGCCGAGCAGGAACAGCAGGGCCGGGAGGGAACCACTGGCCTGCTGTGGGGGCAGACCCCTGCCTGGGGAGGCAGCAGGCACAGCGCCCGGCCACAGCCAGGCTGGTGGGCGTGGGCCAGGCAGGGTGGGGCGGGTGCCCGTCCTGGGCTGCTGCTTGCACAGGGCCCTGCGGATCCCGCTGGCTGGCGGGCTGCCCACCCCCGCCCAGCCCGTGCCTATAAGGCCCTGGCCGTGCAGGGACCCACACTGCTCCCCGATGGCACCAGCGATGAGGACAGTCCTGCTGCTTGTCGCCGCCCTGGCCATGGCTGCGGGGCCAGGTGAGGGGCTGAGCCAAGGGCAGGGGTGGGTGGGCAGCCCTGGCCTGTACAGTTACCAAATACTAGGAGGCTGGAGCTGACGACCTCTAGGCACGAGAATCCCGCACTGCGTGTGCCAAACTCCTCACCTTTAAAACAGCAGGGTGCCCGCACCTTAACTTAAGGGAGTCCCCCGTGTAAATGTTTCAGAATCTGAGGATCTTAGAATTGACTCCTGGAGTCACGGACCCTGAGTCAGTGGAGCAGGGGGGTGTCTTGAGATGCTTCTCATTGGGAGGGCGGCCACCAGCCCCTCCCGGTCCCCAGGTCTCCCCCAGCACAGCCTAGGATAGCCCAAAGGCCACCAAGCTCTTCTTCTCATAGGCTCAGAGCAGCCAAGCTGGCAGGCTCCTGGGGCCTTGGCTCAGTCAGGCCCTCAGAAACACAGCCATCTACTCTGCGGGCAGCCCCTGGGGCGAGGGACAGCAGCCAGTGTCCTGCAGGCTGCTCTTGGCATAGTTACAGAGCTCCCTGAGGCCTTGGAGGAAAGGCCCGCAACACACCCTAGACAGGGCCAGGGTAGGACACCTCTTACCAGCCAGCCCAGCCTGAGCACAGGTCCCCTGAGGCTGCATCAGGGCACCTGCCCCGACGGGGCCCAGGGCCGGGGGTTGGGGGCCCAGGGCAAGGGCAGCGTGGAGGGTGGAGGCCTCTGCACTGGAGGGGTCTCCGCGGGTGGTGGAGTGCGCCTCACTGAGTCCTGTGCTCAGCCTACCCTGCCTCCCGCCCCGACAGCCCTTGCCCTCCGCTGCCATGTGTGCAGAAGCTCCAGCAACTGCAAGGAGCCCAGGGAGTGCCCGGCCAGCGCTCGGTACTGCACGACCGTGATCACGGGTGAGCAGCCTCCGTCCAGGCCCCCGGGGGTGGGGACATCCCTGGTTGATGTGGGTGCCAGCAGGCAGGTTGGCGGGGAGGGGGCAGAAGTGGCCCCTGGGTCTGACCACGCTCACCTGTGCCCAGTGGAACCTCTGAGCGGGAATCTGGTGAAGAAGGACTGTGTGGATTCGTGCACGTCCATCCACACCCAGCAAGGCCAGGTCAGCAGTGGCACCGGCTCCACCCAGTGCTGCCAGGGGGACCTGTGCAATGCACAGCTGCACAGCGCGGCACCCACCCACACCACCCTCACCCGCACCATCCTCGGCCTGGGGCTGGCCCTGGGCCTCCTGGCCCTCCTCCTAACCCCCAACCTGTGACCTCCCCACAAGGAAGTCCCCTCCTGCCTTTCCTTCCCTTTCTCCGGGGATTTCACGGCTCCCTTCCCCAGCCGAAATGGGGGTGCCAGGAGCCCCAGGCTGGGGACTTCCCCGAAAATCTGGGGCCAAGTCCAGGTGGGCATGGAGTGCTGATGACTTGGAGCAGGCCCCACAGACCCCGCAGAGAATGCAGCCCCCGCCGCTTGGAGGGTGGAGGACGGGAGCCCCCCCACCGATCGCCGCATTTCAAACTGTTTTTTTGCCGTTTATTTTTCTACTCAAATCTCTGCATGGACATAAAGGATTTAAACTGGTGTGCTTGTGTGTGTGTTATTCTGGGACAGAGGAGGTTGGGGGCGGGCATCAGGCCACACAGGTCCCCTGAGCCTTCAGCACATGTGCCCTGGGGCCAATCATGGAGCGATGCCTGAAATGGCGCCATCCTGGGAGGGACAGGCTGCTCAGATGCCTCCCCACCACCCGAGAGGTGGAGGGCGCCCTGGGGTGAGGCCTGCATAGGAGCACAGGGCAGAGGCATGCAGGCCTCTCCCGCATGCAGCACCTAGGGGGAAGGCACACCCCTCACTCTTTTACCCTGGGCCATGCCCCAACACCAGGGTTCAAGAGCCTCCAGAGAGGCCGGCTTGCGGCACCCTAGGCCCAACCCCAGCCTCAGAGCCATGTCCCACAGCCACGGCCCAGGGCAAGTCCAGCCACTGCCCAGGAAAAGCCCCATGGACCCCATCCCTGGGAACCCAGCAGCCCCCTTGGCCAGACCTCACCAGGTGAAGTAAACTGGGCAGGGAGCGTGACTCAGGGAGTGTGGGCCAGGCGGGGTCGCCAGAGGCAGGGAGGGTTCCGAGCCACTGCGTGGGTTCTGGCTGTATTTCCGGTACAAGGCTGTGGCGTGGAGTGAGAGGAGGTCCCCAGCAGACGCCCCAGCAAGGAGTCTTTCCCTCCTGGAGAGGGCCAGAGGCTCCCGAAGGCTGGCCCCGAGTCCCCGGCAGGATAAGTCTCAGGCCTCACTCGGATCAGAGCAGAGCTCCGCCTTCCCCTGGCCAGTTCCCTTGCAGGCCTGGCCTGGGAAATCCATGGTGGCCGAGCCCCCTCCGGCCCCAGCTGGCAGACCGTAGCGTGGGTGGGGGCCGGTGAGGGGTCAGCGGTGCTTCCAGGCCCCGGGTCCAGGCACTCAGCTCTGTCCCCGGCACCGTGAGGCCAGCACCATCACCACCCCCAGTTCCAGCCGAGGGTCTGGGGGCGAGCAGGGTGCTGGATGGTTGTTGGAGGTGGAGAGTGATTTGGGGAGGCCTGTTCTTAACATGTGTCCATCCTGGGTCCCAGGGGAGGCACAGCCTTGTACCGGAAATACAGCCAGAACCCACGCAGTGGCTTGGAACCCTCCCTGCCTCTGGTGACCCCGCCTGGCCCACACTCCCTGAGTCACGCTCCCCACCCAGTTTACTTCACCTGGTGAGGTCTGGCCAAGGGGGCTGCTGGGTTCCCAGGGGTGGGGTCCATAGGACTTTTCCTGGACAGTGGCTGGACTTGCCCTGGGCCGTGGCTGTGGGTAGTCAGTGCCCACGTGGCTCCGAGGCTGGGGCTGGGCCTGGGGTGTGCCAAGCCAGCCTCTCTGGAGGCTCTGAAACCGCAGTCTCAGGAGCATGACCTGGCGTGAAGGGGCCCCTTCTCCCCTGAATGCTGCCATGCCAGAGGGGCCTGCATGCACTCCTGGGGTGAGGCCTGAGTCGGAGCCTCCTCTGGTGGCCACCGGAGAGTCACATGCTGGGGCTTGGGCACACGGAAAATCCTCCCTCGCCCAGGCCAGGTCCACTCACGGCCCCATCCGTGCCCTTTTCCACTCCACTCTGGACAGGTGCCTGGAGGCCCCCGAGTGCCCAGGGCAGGGCGTGTGAAGGGACCTGGGCATGGGAGTGGGGCAGAGAGCAGAGGAGTGGGAGTGCCCCGGCCACAGGCCAACCATCCCCACTTCTGTGTGGAGAAACCAAGGCTGGGCTAGGGAAAGCGACTCCTGCCGCCTCCCGGCAGGCTGACCGCAGGAATCCTCGTCCAGAGCCAGGGCCAGCCGCTTCGGGAGCGGGGTGGCCGGGCTGCCCTCGTCGATCTGGCGGCCCAGGCTGGGCTATAAGGGAGGCTCTGCACCCAGGGCAGCCTGGAGGCAGGAGGGAATGCCACCTCCCGCACCACTCCCATCCCAGGAAGTCAGGAAGCCGGGGCCGGGGCCGCAAACTCCAGGACAGAGGGAGGGGGTTCCGTTGTGGGTCAGGGAAGACTTTGCAAAGCGGCGGCCAGTATAGGGACAACAGAGGCAGCATGGGCTGTAGGGTCCAGCCCTACAGGGTCTGTGAGCCCCTCCCGGCTGCTGCGGAAACGAGAAACTGTAGAAATAAAAGACACAAGACACAGAGACAGAGAAAAGAGAGTTTGGGGCCAGGGGTCCACTGCTACCCAGATCGCAGAGACCAGCCGTGGCCCCGCATGCCGGGACGCTCTCACTTTTACTGAGTTGCAAATCTGGGGCGGGGTAGGTGGGCGTGGCCTTGGTGGGCGGAGACGGGGGCGGGGTGGATGGGGCGTGGCCGTGATGGGGTCAAGTACATCACGTGCCGTTCAGGTGGGGGCTCAGGAATTTCTGGCACCCGAAGTGAGGTAGGGAGCACAATGCATCAGCACTTTTTCCATACTTACCAAGAAAGAACTAAAACGTGAGAATTTTCATTACTGTTACTGATGATCTCTTCTAAGACAAAAGGAACCAGGTGCAGCAGCAGATCGTGAGAGTGGACACGGAACGTGACCGCTGAAGCGCAGCGTCACACAGAGACCGTTGAGCCCCGGAGGTCTGCGGGCCTCCTGACAGCCGCCAGGCCTTACCGCAGGAGCTTGAGAAGCGGAGTTTCCTCCTCACTCCCCAGGAAGGAGCCGTCT
>PVKP010042609.1:0-17942 GCA_004027715.1 Plecturocebus donacophilus
ACGCCTGTAATCCTAGCACTTTGGGAGGCTGAGGCGGGCGGATCACCTGAGGTCAGGAGTTCGAGACCAGCCTGCCCAACATAGAAAAACCCCATCTCTGGCCGGGCGCTGTGGCTCATGCCTGTAATCTCAACACTTTGGGAGGCCGAGGCAGGTGGATCACCTGAGGTCAGGAGTTCAAGACCAGCCTGGCCAACATGGTGAAACCCTGTCTTTATAAAAAAAAGAAAAAGAAAAACCCCATCTCTACTGAAAATACAAAATTAGCCAGGTGTGGTGGTGGATGCCTGTAATCCCAGCTACTTGGGAGGTGGACACAAGAGAATTGCTTGAACCTGGGAGGCGGAGATTGTGGTGAGCCGAGATCGCGCCATTGCACTCCAGCCTGGGCAACATGAGCCAAAAAAATCTCTGTCTCAAAAAATATATATATTAAAATAACTTTAAAAATTATTTGTAGAAGGCCAGGTGCAGTGGCTCGTGCCTGTAATCCCAACACTTTGGGAAGTTGAGGTGGGCAGATCTCTTGAGCCCAGGAATTCAACATCAGCCTGGGCAACATAGCAAGACCCTGTCTCTACAAAATACAAAAAATTAGCCAGGTGCAGTGGCCTGCACCTGTAGTCCCAGCTACTCGGGAGGCTGAGGTGGGAGGATCACTTGAGCTTGGGAGGTTGAGGCTGCAGAGCTGTGATTGTGCCACTGCACTCCAGCCTGGGTGACAGAGTGAGAACCCGGTCCCACCAAAAAAGAAAAAATTATTTGTAGAGACAGGGTCTCACTATGTTGCCCAGGCTGGTCTCAAACTCATCGTCTCGAGTGATACTCCTGCCTCAGCTTTCCAAAGAACTGGGATTACAGGTGTGAGCCACCATGCCTGGCCATAAATTAGCCTTTTTTTTGAGACAAGTTCTGGCTCTATCACCCATGCTGGGCTGCAGTGGTGCCGTCTCAACTCACTACAACCTCCACCTCCCAGGCTCAAGCGTCCTGCTACTTCAGCCTCCCAAGTAGCGGGAATTACAGGCACGTGCCATCATGCCCAGTATTTTTTCTAGAGACAGGGTTTCACCATGCTGCACAGGCTGGTCTTGAACTTGTGAGCTCCAGTGATCCAACTGCCTCAGCCTCCTAAAGTGCCGGAATAACGGGTGTGAACCACTGCACCCAGCCTGTGAATGAGTTGTTCTTGAAAGAGCTGTAAGCTAGACTGGAGGAAAAAACCACCAACTAGCCAGCCAGCCAACCAACCAGGCAGTGAGAAGTTGTGAGAAAAAGCTTTTTTGAGATGGAGTCAGCTCTGTCGCCCAGTTTGGAGTACAGTGGTGTGATCTTGGCTCACTGCAACCTGCAACCTCTGCCTCCAGGGTTCAAGTGATTCTCTTGCCTCAGCCTCCTGAGTAGCTGGGATTACAGGTGTGCACCATCATGCCCAGCTAATTTTTGTATTTTTAGTAGAAATGGGGCTTCACCATGTTGGTCAGTTTGATCTTGAACTCCTGACCTCGTGATCCACCCGCCTGGGCTTCCCAAAGTGCTGGGATTACAGGTGTGAGACACCACACCTGGTCTTTTTTTTTTTTTTTTTTTTTTTTTTTTTTTTTTTTTTTTTTTTGAGACGGGGTTTCACCATATTGGCCAGGCTGGTCACGAACTCTTGACCTCAGGTGATCTGCCTGCCTCAGCCTCCCAAAGTGCTGGGATTGCAGGCATGGGCCACTGCACCCGGTTCAGATACCATTTTTTTACTTGTCAGATCATGGAAGATCAAAGGTGGGTGAGAGTATGTGGTATAAATCCATATGATCTATTTGCAGGCATACCTGGCATTTCTGTTCCTTTTTGGATAGGTTCCCCACAAAGATGACCCCAAAAGGACTAGGAGGTGACCCCAGGAAGCATCATGGCGGGTGAGAGCTGAGACAAGGAGGGAAGGAGCCCTGCAGGGGGCACCAATGAGCAGGTGACACTGTGGGCGACCCGGGCTCAGTCCTGCTAGGGGCCTTAGGGGGGCAGTGTAGATCACTCAACTCAATGATCCGACGCCCAAGCATGGGTTAAGCTACCTACACACCTACATTGAGTCATTGGCTGCCATTTGCACCTGGGGTACCGGGTTGTGTTTCTTCAGGAGACTCCTAGGCTGGGCGGAATTTCTTACAGCAAAAAGCATTTGGTGGCCGGGCGCAGTGGCTCACACCTGTAATCCCAGTACTTTGGGACGCTGAAGCAGGCAGATCACCTGAGGTCAGGAGTTCAAAACCAGCCTGGCCAACATGGTGAAACCCCCATCTCTACAAAAAATACAAAAATTAGCTGGGCGTGGTAGCGGACACCTATAATCTCAGCTACTCGGGAGGCTGAGGCAGGGGAACCGCTTGAACCCAGAAGGCAGAGGTTGCAGTGAGCCAAGATCCCATCACTGCACTCCGGCCTGGGCAACAAGAGCAAAACTGCATCTCAAAAACAAACAAAACTTCCACTAGTTTCCTTACAGATAACATCTCTGATGTATGGGCCACCACAGGTAATAGTTGCTTAAGTTGTTTTTCAGGAACAGGATCAGTTGTTGTCTGGTTCAAACAGGCTGAGAGCTGAACCTTCACCTCAGCCTGTGTGTGTTTAAGCAGTGACCTTTTGATGTTAGGGCCAAACACTCCACCCTCAGATCATAACAACTGTGAGCACACGTCCCGTGAAGGGCCACGAAGCTGGACTACACACATATGGTTCTCCGACCGCCCCATCACTTCTCCCCATGTCTCTGACTACCTTGCTCCTCTATCCCTTAAATACCTCTAAAACCCCAACTTCAAGGGGGCAGATTCAAGATGTGTCCACCTGTCTTCTCACTTGGCTGCCTCGTGAATAAACTCTTTGCTGCAAAGCCTGTCGTCTCTGTTGGTGTACTGATGGGCAGAATGAGCCTGGTTTGGTAACATAAAGGATACACGAATTTCTTCTTCTTCTTTTTTTTTTTTGGTTGAGATGGAGTCTCGCTCTGTTGCCCAGGCTGGAGTGCAGTGGCACAATCTCAGCTCAGTGCAACCTCTGCCTCCTGGGTTCAAGCAATTCTGCCTCAGCCTTCCGAGTAGCTGGGATTACAGGTGCCTGCCACCACGCCTGGCTAATTTTTGTATTTTTAGTAGAGACAGGGTTTCACCATATTGGTCAGGCTGGTCTCGAACTCCTGACCTTATGATCCCCCCATCTTGGCCTCCCAAAGTGCTGAGATTATAGGCATGAGCCACTGCGCCAGGTGGGATGCGTGAATTTCTGAGTAGCTGGGACTACAGGCATGCACCTCCAAGACTGGCTAATTTCTTTTTGGTTTTTTTTTTTTTTGAGACAGAGTCTTGCTCAAGTCATCCAGGCTGGAGTGCAATGGCTCACTGCAACCTCTACCTTTCAAGTTCAAGCGACTCCTGCCTTAGCCTCCAGAGTAGCTGGGATTTTTGTATTTTAGTAGAGACAGAGTTTCACCATGTTGGCCTGGCTGGTCTTGAACTTGTGACCTCAAGTGATCCACCCACCGTGGCCTCCCAAAGTGCTGGGGTTACAGGTGTGAGCCACTGCGCCCGGCCTAATTTTTAATTTTTTTGTAGAGGCGGGGTTCTCATGATGTTGCCTAGGCTGGTCTCAAACTCCTGAGCTCAAGCAATCCACCTGCCTCAGTGTCACAAAGTGCTAGGATTACAGGTGTGAGCCACTGTGCCTGGCCTGGTAAATTTCATCATGGGGGTCCTCGAGAAAACTGCATAGATGCTAAACAATGAGACTGGCTTATTATTTTTTGAGACAGAGTCTGACTCTGTGGCCCAGTCTGGAGTGCAGTGGCATGATCTCGGCTCACCGCAACCTCTGCCTCTTGGGTTCAAGTTCTCCTGCCTCAGCCTCCCGAGTAGCTGGGACTACAGGCATACGCCGTCATGCCTGGCTAATTTTGTATTTTTAGCAGAGATGGGGTTTCACCATGTTGGTCAGGCTGGTCTCAAACTCCTGACCTCAGGTGATCCGCCCACCTCAGCCTCCCTGTGCTGGGATTGCAGGCGTGGGTCACTGTGCCTGGCTAATTCAAGACTTTTATCCAGAACTTTTAACACAAATATGTCAAAACCACTTCAACCCTGTTTGGGAGTTCATGGGGGAAGATGGGGGAGTCAGAGCCAAACAAGAGTCATAAGCAGGAGAAGAAATCATTTAAATTTTTATTAAATATACTCTCTTGGCACAAATCTTTAAAATATATAAACATTAGATATAAACAGTGTCTTCATGGCATCAAAATATAACTCCAGACCAGGACCAGCGACCAGCAGGGAGGGAAGTAACTGCAGAGCCTGGAGTGCCTGGCTGTGTGCAGGGGTCAGGGAACAGCACTGTCCCCCACTCCTGCCGGGTCCCATTCATCTGGGAGCCACCTCAGGGGAGGCACACTGGGGTCAGCAGGGTCTGGGGACCCTCACACCCACACCTTGCCTCTCCTGCCCAGCCAGTGGCCCACAATCCACACTTGGTCTCACCCCCTGGGGCAGACCCCCGGTCCCTGCTGCTGTTGCATGCCTGTGGGAGTTGGGTGCCCTCCTGTCTCCCTGTGATGGGGGCCCTGCCTCTCCTGCCAAGTCTGGGTGTTGGGTAAGGGATGCCCCACCCAGCAGCACAGCCCCTCACAGTCATCACAGGCTGCCTGGGCCTCTGGGGATGAGATTAGGGATGGCTGGTGGCCAGATGCAAGGAAGGTCAGAGAGCAGTCTGCACACCCACAGGTCCAAGGCAAGAACAGGAGGAGAAATGAAGTCATGACTGGAGATGCCCGAGCTCAGATCCCTTCACACAATGTGTGCTGGGCCAGCCATGGGAAGCAATACTCATGGTCGTGCTCACCCTGCCCCCAGGCGGACCAGTCACCATAGACCCAGGGTCAGCCAAGTTGAAAAAAAAAATCAAACTCACAACGTCATCAGGAAATGGGTGTTTTTGAGTCCCTGTGATACCTGGCGGGCCCTGGGGTACTTCGCTGAGAGACCAGTTAGCTGGGGTTCCCCTAGGTACCTCAGCTGTTCCTCAACTCCCACCCCCAGGCTCTCCTCTGTCATGAGCCTCCCACTCTGCGGGGATCGAGGCTCCATTTCATGGAAACTGAACAACCCCTTGGGGGCTTTAAATTGCCCCACGTCCCAGCCAAAGTGCTGCTCAAGAGGGGACCCTGGGACCCACTGGATGTCACAGCTGGGCAGAGGGTTGGGGACCTGAGACCCAGCCTCTATTGGTGTGGCCTGGGGATGCAGGAGCTTCTAGGCCAAAGGAGGCAGCTTGGGTGCTCACATTTTAGCAGCTGCCGCAGGCTGCGGGTCTGACCCAAACCTGAGGCAGTTCCGTGTGGTGGTCCAGGCCTCAAACCCTGGAGCAAGCATGACTCTCATGGGAAGGTTACAAAGTAGGTGGGGAGCTGCGCTCTTGGGGACCCAACTGCTTGCATGTCTAGGATGGACACTAGGCTCTGGGGGAACACCGTTCTCAGCAGGAGGCTCTGGTGACTGAGGAGTCGTGGCCTCGGGCAAATACTGGAGAAGGCAGGACTGGCAGGGTGGGGTGGGCCAGGGGCTGCATGTGTGGCCAAAGCTGAGCAGGAGGCTCGCTACATCCTGGGCAGGGTCCGCCTGCAGGAAAGGCACCCCTGTACCCTGGAAGCCGGGCAGGCACGCGGAGTCAGAACGAGGAGGGCCAGGCGCGGTCTGGCTCTGAGCCTGGTGGGACAGAGGTCACTAGAAATCAGCAGCATGTCGGAGGACACGCGAGACTGGGAGGTGGAGCCCGCCACGCCCCACTAGGACCTTTTAGGCAACACCTCCGGCAGACAGTGCCAGCCTCTGTGGAGGAGGGAAGAGGGGTGCCGCAGGACCCCCCACACCACTGCCCCAACACTGCACTTCCAGGGCCGCCAGCTTTGCGCTTGGACCTGTGGACTCCGAGTCCAGGCCCCTCAGGACCACCTGCTCGCTCCACAAAGCGCCGCATGTGGCTCCTGAGGTGGAACCAAGCGCACTTCCGTTCCATGGGCCCAGAATACCGAAGGGGTCACTGGCCCATCGTCCTGAGAGCAGCTCAGGGTCCCCTAGCTCTGCAGGTGCCGCAGTAAGATCTGCATGAGGTCGAAGGTGGTGAAGCTGATGCCCACGGCGATGGGACCCTTGAGCCAGTTCATGCTCAAGCCTTTGTAGAGGCCACGCACGGCGCCCTCCTCCCGCACGATAGTGCGCAACGTGCAGGCGATGGAGGTGCGCGGGTAGCCCGTGACGCCGGCCGTCTGCATGCGCCGCCGCACCACATCCAGTGGGTACGAGGCCGACTGCCCGATGAGGCCAGCGCAGGCGCCGAAGATCATGCGCTCGAAGGGGTAGGGCTGACGGCGGCCGCTGTACTCTGCGGGGTGAGGGGCGGGAGGGCCGTGAGGGAGCCGCATTGGGGCGTGCACCCTGAACCCATGCGCGCACGCACTTGCACCCCGAGGAGCAACCTGCGGGCACATACACGCATGCACTCGCAGCCCCACGTGTGTACGCACTCATGCGCACCCACATGCCCCACTGCCTCACCTCCGGGTCGCTCCTTTCCAATCAAACTCGAGAAATAAAACATCTTAAAAGGTAGAAACGCACAGAGAATCATAGAAACAACTCCCAGAGCTAATCAGCTTTACTCCACGTCCACTAAGGAAAAGAACATTCTAGGTGCTCGCGTGCCCAGTCCCTGACAGGCGCCCTCCCTGAGGAGCGCCTATGAGCTGTTGCACAGAGTGGACGTAAGTGACCGTGAACTACACGGCGCACTGTCTCGCGGGTCTAAACGGGATGTGTGGCGTGGAGGAGGAAGGAGCAGCAACAGGTCAGTAGGGGTTCTTTAAACATTTGTAGTAGTAAACTTAGAACTAGGAATGTAAAAGAGCCAGGGCCGGGCGCAGCAGCTCACCCCTGTAATCCCAGCACCTTGGGAGGCTGAGGCGGGCGGATCATTTGAGCTCAGGAGCTGGAGACCAGCCTGGCCAACATGGCGAAACCCCGTCTCTACCAAAAACGCACAAAAATTAGCCAGGTGTGGTGGCCGGCACCTGTAATCCACAAGAATCACTTGAACCCTCGTGCCACTGCACTCCAGCCTGGGCAAGAGAGAGAGACTGTCTCAAAAAAACAGCCAGACAGGAGACACTGTGATCTACTCACCAGATGGGCAAAAGCGAGGGGTCTGATGGCACCACGTAGAATGAGAATGTGGGGACAAGGGTTGGGAAGCACTCCAGAGAGAAACACAGAAAATCAGGTTTTACACTCACACAAGGAGAGGAGCTCCTGGATGTTGGCTGATCACAGAAAACCTGGCAACAGCCAAAGGACACTCCAAGAAGGGAAGGACCACTACTGTGCAGCCACTAAAAAGGCAAACAGAGCACAGACGCCGGTGGATGCACCCCAAACCAGCTGAGCTGGGGAGCTGCACTCCTGGGTGAGCTGACTCCACGGGGAGCATTTTATATACCTGTGAAAGGTGACATGGTGTTGTTCTCGCCACAGATATATGCATACAGAAGCATTTTCAAGGCAGTCTTGAAGGGTGCAACCCCCTTTTCTAATAAGAGGCCCTAGGAGAGAGACTTGGGCCCTCAGCATTACCCCTAACATTTCATTTCTTTGGCAAAAGATGTCTGGGAGCAGGCTGAGTGCAGTGGCTCACACCTTTTATCCCAGCACTTTGGGAGGCAAAAGCAGGAGGATCGCTTGAGCCCAGGAGTTTGAGACCAACTTGGGCAACAGAGGGAGACCATGTCTGTGTGCAAAAACAAAAACAAAGACATCTGGGAGCAAATGCAGCAAAATGTGAATGGCTGTTCACATGGGGTAGCAGGTATGAGTATTACAATATTCTCTGTACTTTTCGATTTTCTCCCAACTACCAAAACATGCAATAATACTTCCCTTCCAACTGGCTTTTACCCGTATGCTTTGCGCGTGTGTTTGTGAAAATGTGAGGTGGTCAGTGCTCTGGGTGACACGCTGGGTTTCTCAGAGTCACTTTTTTTTCTTTTTTCTTTTTTTTGGTAAGAATTCTCATCTGGATACTTTTTTTTTCTTTTGAGACAGGGTCTCCCTTTGTCACCCAGGCTGAGTGCAGTGGTGAAATCACAGCTGATTGCAGCCTCGACCTCCCAGGCTTGGGGCGATCCTCCCACCTCGGCCTCTCCAGTAGCTGGGACCACAGGCATGTGCCACTGTGCCCAACTTTTTTTTTCTATCTTTGGTAGAGATGGGGTTTCACCATGTTGCCCAGGCTGGTCTGGAACTCCTGACCTCAAGTGATCCACCCTTCTTGGCCTCCCAAAGCGCTGGGATTACAGACGCGAGCCACTGAACTGGCCAGAGTAGCTATCACATAGGCATTTAAGGCAGTGAGTCCAGGTTCCTCAGTGGCGGCTGGACACAGTGCATTCTCTCCTGATTTGGATGTGGGTCTCCAGCTTGCCCCACCCAGGGTCATACCCCACTCCACCTGGTCTCCAGGTCTGTGTGACCCAGGTGGAGCTGCGGTCCCCTGGGAATGCTTCCTGAACGTCCCCACCCCGTGGTCCCAGCTCTCCTTACCTCTGTGCAGGCTCTTGAGCGTCTCATAGGTGAAGAAGCTCAGGCCGGCATAGGGAATGACCCCCAGCACAGTGGGTGTAAATCCATGGTAGAGGGTCTTCAGCCCCTCTTCTCTTGAGATGCGGATGAAGACATGAAAGATGTTGCTGTACCTGCCAGGACAGAGCAGCCCAGCAGGTGGGACTTAGGCCTCCCAGGAACAGGGAGCAGCCACAGAGGCTCTCGGCTCCTCCCACAGCCTGCCGGGCCTGGGCATGTCTGGATGTTGATGTTTGCCTTCTTCAAGATGTATAACCCCATCTCCAAAGCTTTGGCATTAGAGGGGAAATGCACACCTAAATCCAGACTCCACCTTTGCCACGGGAAGCACTCTGGCATGCTCAGCCCTTGTCTTTTATTCTCATACTTTTTTTGAGGCAGTCTCCCTCTGTTACCCAGGCTGGAGGGCATGGCACCGTCTCAGCTCACTGCAACCTCCGCCTCCTGGGTTCAAGTGATTCTCCTGCCTCAACCTCCCAAGTGGCTGGGATTACAGGCGTGCGCCACCAGACCCAGCTAATTTTTATATTTTTAGTTGAGACAGTTTCGCCATGTTGACCAGGCTGGTCTTGAACTCCTGACCTCAGGTGATCCATCTACCTTGGCCTCCCAAAGTTCTGGGAATACAAGCATGGGCTACCATGCCTGGCCTCTATTTTTCTTTTCTTTTCTTTTTTTTTTTTTTTGGAGACAGGGTCTGCACTTCAGCCTGTGGCCCAGGCTGAAGTGCAGTGGCATAATCATGGCTCATTGCAGCCTCAACCTGCCAGACTCAAGGAATCCTCCTCTCTCAGCCTCTCAAGCAACTGAGACCACAGGCGTATGTCACCACGCCAGGCTAATATTTAGATTTTGTAGAGACAGGGTCTCGCTATGTTGCCGAGGCTGGTCTCAAACTCCTGGGCTCAAGTGATCCTAGCCGTGGCTCCCAAAGTGCTGGGATTATAGGCATGAACCACCAAGCACGGTCTATTCTTAACATTTTCCATGATCATGGTATCTTCCCTGAATTAAGCATTCTATTCTCACACTTTTTTTTTTTAAGACACAGTCTGGCTCTGTCGCCCAGGCTGGAGTGCAGTGGCTCCACCTCAGCTCACTGCAACCTTTGCCTCCCGAGTTCAAGTGATTCTCCTGCCTCAGCCTCCTGGGTGGCTGAGAATACAGGCGCAGGTCACCATGCCCGGCTAATTTTTGTATTTTCAGTAGAGACAGGGTTTCAACATGTTGGCAAGGCTGGTCTCAGACTCCTGACCTCAAGTGATCCACCTGCCTCTGCCTCCCAAAGTGTTGGGATTACAGGCGTGAGCCACTGCGCTCAGCCATATTCTGACACAGTTTTTTGTTTTGTTTTTGTTTTGAGATGGTCTCACTCTGTCACCCAGGCTGGAGTGCAGTGGCAGGATCTCAGCACACTGCAACCTTTGCCTCTCGGATTCAAGCGATACTCCTGCCTCAGCCTCCCAAGCAGCTGGGATTACAGGCATGTGCCACCATGCCTGGCTAATTTTTGTAATTTTAGCAGAGACAGGGTTTCACCATGTCGGTCGGGCTCATCTTGAACTTCTGACCTCGTGATCTACCCACCTTGGCTGGGATTACAGGCGTGAGCTACTGCGCCGGGCCTTCTTACACATTTTTAATGCATCTATGCCCAGTTCAAATGAAGACTCTCGGTTTGATCCAAGCAGAAACTGACCCCCAGGCTAAGAGAACAAATCGCTGCCTTTCTGGAACAGCTACAAAATGACACACCAGGCCTGTCCTGCTGACACCGAGGCCCAGATGCAAACCCCAGGGGCCCGACAGAGAAAGGGATTCCAACCTGGGAGCCCATCACCGATGTAAGGACTCACATTTCCTTCGGGGTTACGGCCATCCGAGCTCTGACAAGGTCCAGGGGGTAGGTCAGTGAAGCGGCTGTCGTTCCAGCCAGTGCTCCCGCGAAGAGGCGAGGCCAAGGGGGCAGGGCTCTGAACAGGGCAGGGGGAGAAGGGGAGACGGTAGTGAGGGGGGTGCAGATGGTCAGAGGCCTGGCCTGGAGCACCCGCGCGTCTCTGCTGGGGCGGGGACAGGGGTGGGGACTGAAGAACACAAGGTCGGCTGGCTTCCTCGTGGCCAAGCTGATGGGGTCTTTGGAGTGAGCTTCATTTTGAGGTTTACTTGGCTGCCTTCCCTTCCCCCCTGCTGGCATGAATTAATGAATGATATGTATTTTCCCTAGGGCCCTGGGGGCATGGTGGCCTGTCCCTCTGGGATTTATGTGTGGGGGTGGAGAAACGTCTGGAGACAAACGGGCAAAGGAGAGGAGCTCTGAAGACGGAACAGGGCGTATGACAGAGTCGAGGGGCGCTGTGGGAAGAGGGAGGATGGGGCTAGGGGCAGGGCAAGGAGAGGAAAAGGCGGAGGGGGCGAGGGTAGGGGGCGGGGCGTGCGGAGGAAAGAGGGGGCAGGCTGGGCGGGGCTATGCTGGGGCGGGGCGGGGCGGGGCGGGGCCTCACTCTCCGCGAAAACCGTAGTAGCGGCCCAGGATGCGCTTGTACTCTTCGTGTGCGCTGAACTGGATGGCGGCGTAGGGCACCACGCGCACCATGGTGGCCGAGTTCCCGCGCCACAAGCTGAGGAAGCCCTCGTTGAGGTAGGTGTAGTAGAGGACCCGGAAGGCCTCCTGGGGATAAGCGGGGAGGTCAACATCCTTCCTCCTCTGCCTGCCCTCCCTGCGCGCCCATGTGACCAGCAGAGCGCCCCGAAAGTGCGGAGGCGGGGCCGGGGTAACCCTGTCCCCATGCACTGTGCACAACCCCATCCCCATGTGAGGGCTTCACCCTGATTTGTCCAGACTGACATTATCAATCCCTTCCCTATATTTTCTGGGCCTCCCACCCTGGCAACCCTGGGGATGGCAAAGCGAACCAGTCTGCAAAGCAGCTCAGAACCCTGCCCAGGGGCATGTGTGTTGGTGTTTAGCATTCTAGCTTTAACATTTTATCTTTTTCTTTATTAAGAAGGTAGCACCTGCTCTCTGTTTAACAATAAATCAAACATAAAAACCTCGTTTTAGAGCTGTCGAGTCTCCCCACCCCATTGCCGGAAGGACCCTCGGGATGTCCTGTCAGTTCCCAGGCTGGGCTGTGTCCAGGCAGAGCTGGGGATGATGGGAAGACAGGTAGTCCTGTCCCCACCCCTGAGACTCAGACCACCTGCCTAACTCCCACCAGCCCAGCAGGGTGGTGGTGACTATCCCCAGGCCAGGGGCAGTGACATAGTGGCTCACCTTGGCAGAAAATCTTTTTGAAGACACTGGAAAAAACAAAAGCACAAGAGACACTGAGATGCAAAGGACAGAACCCCCTTTCTGCGTGGCCCCACCCCTGGCACCCCCTAGCAGGGTCTCCCTCCTCTTCCACCCTAGTCTTGTCCCAGGAAGGGGAGCTGAGCCGACACGCGACCCTCAGAACAGTGAGGGTCTCCCGTGAGAGGAGAACGTGTCTGAGATGGGTTGACACTCAGCACCCCATCTCAGGACTACAGTCTCATTCACCCAAACCCACCACTGCACTCCAAACCCTGCAGGGAAGGTGTCCGAGCTGCCAGGCACGTGGGTCCCAATTGAGAAGCCCTGGCTCTCTCAGAACAAGACCTGCAGGGGTCTACGTGTGGGGTCTGCCCTCTCTTCCGGACACACCCCTCCCAGGGCCCCAGCACAGGCACCGCTATCCTGCCTCTCCCACCCACTGTGGTTGCCCCGCTCTCTGTCTTTTTCTGTGCTGCCCTTGGGCATGGAGGACCTGAGCAATGGTGGACCATGAGGACTTCTGGGAGAGATCCAGAAAAACAGGACACAAATGGTCACCAGGAGCCTCTGGCGTGGCCTGGCAGCCTGCCATCTTGCCCCTCGGCCCCCACTACTTGTATGTGCAACGGGCATGCATGCCGGCTGCCTCCAGGGTTGATCCCCAGTTCCCTGCAGAACACAACACCCCGTACCTGCTCGTGTGCACTTAAAGGGGCCTGCCCTGGCCAGGCGCAGTGACTCATGCCTGTAATCCCAGCACTCTGGGAGGCTGAGGCAGGTGGATCACCTGGTTCGAGACCAGCCTGGCCAACATGGCGAAACCCTGACTCTACTAAAAAAAAATACAAAAAAATTAGCTGGGCATGGTGGTGGACACCTGCAATCCCAGCTACTCAGGAGGCTGAGGCAGGAGAATTCGGGAGGTGGAGGTTGCAGTGAGCAGAGATTGTACCCACTGCACCCTAGCCTGGGGTACAGAGAAAGACTCTGTCTCAAAAAAATAAATAAAGGGGACTGCCCTTTTCGAAGGCCTGTCAGCTCATTGGATGCCCATGCCAGCCAAGGAGGAGGCTGATACCCATGCCTCCACTTTACGGAGGAGGAAACTGGGACAGAGGGAGGGTAGAGGATCAGCTCAAGGTGGTGGGAAGGGCCCGGCTCAAGCCTGCAGATTCTTCCCAGACAACGGAGGGAGAGGGCCCAGGCTGTAACCATCTTACTGCTGGGCCGTGGGCAGGAACTGGTAACTGTTTGACGGGGGCAAAGGCCACCTTTTCAGAACACCCTGGGACTGTTTAACCCTAGGGAGGGAGGGTGAGGGTTTCTGTTGAGGGTTTAACTTCTGTCCTCTGAAAAGATATGTCCACATTCTAATCCCTAATTCCCAAGAAGGCGACCTTACCTGGAAGCCAGGCCTCCTTTGCAGATGTAATAGAGTTAAGGTAAGGTCGTACTGGGTTAGGGTGGGCCCTAAATGCAGATGGGTGTCCTTATAAGAACAGAAAACAGGCCCGGCGCGGTGGCTCATGCCTGTAATCCCAGCACTTTGGGAGGCCAAGGTGAGTGGATCACCAGAGGTCAGGAGTCCGAGACTAGCTGGGCCAACGTGGTGAAATCCCGTCTCGACTAAAAATACAAAAAAATTAGCCAGGCGTGGTGGTGTATGCCTATAATCCCAGCTACTCAGGAGGCTAAGACAGGAGAATTGCTTGAACTCGGGAGGTGGAGGTTGCAGTGAGCCAAGATACTTCACTGTACTCCAGCCTGGGCTACAGAGCAAGACCCTGCCTCAAAAAAAAAAAAAAAAAAAAAAAAAAAAAAAAAAAAAAAAAAAGAGAGAGAGAGAGAAAACAGACACAGGCAGAGGAGAAGGCCACGTGATGACAGAGGCAGGGACTGGAGCCATGTAGCCACAAGCCAAGGAGCACCAGGAGCCCCAGGAGCCGGAAGACGCAAGGAAGGATCCTCCCCTAGAGCCTGTGGAGGGAGCTCGGCCCTGCCCACACCTTCCCTTCGGACTTCTGGCTCCAGGATTGTCAGAGAAGAAATTCCTGTTGTTTGAGGCCACCTGGTTTGTGGTGCTTTCTGACAGCAGCCCCAGGAAACTCATACAGATTCTAAGGGAATTGACTGACTGACTGACTGATTATCTCTCTGGTTAGCCAGGCTGGTCTCAAACGCCTTACCTCAAGTGATCTGCCCGTCTTGGCCTCTCAAGGCCCATGGGATTATAGGCATGAGCCACCGTGCCTGGCCTCTAAGTGGATTTTAAAGAAGCATTTAAAAAAATCCATTTTAAAAGCCCAATTTGGATATAGTGGAGCAGACCTGTAGTCCCAGCTATTTGGGAGGCTGAGGCAGGAGGATTGCTTGAGCCCAGGAGTTGGAGGCCAGCCTGGGAAACACAGAAAACCTCATTTCTAAAATAAATCTAAAAATAAAAAACAAGAGAAAAACCAATTTGAAGCGTGGTTTGGGGGCCATGAAGGAGTAGGTGACCACCTGGCAGCTTCTCTATCACATGGGGACAGACAACACTCACCTTGGAAGATGATTTTGGTTCGGTCCAGGGGGGCTACCGCTGTTTTGGCAAGGGCGCCAGCCAGGGCCCCAGACAGCAAGGAGCTGAGCACTTGCCTGTGGTCACGCTGCAACAGAACACGTGATCAGAGGTCAGAGGGCAGGGGCTGCTCTGCAGAGGACCTTGCCCCAGAAGTGCCTCCCTTACACCCTCTGGGCCAGGGCTGAGGGATGCACCCTGCCCTGTGTGTGTTGGCCATGCTTGGTTGTGGGTGATCTGTGGTGGGTCCACCAGCCACAGAGCCCACGGTGACACAGTGAAAACTTCCTAGGGGGACAGGGACCATCCACGTTGGAGCTGAGGTGTGCTAGCTTCACATTCTCAGAAACAGGCTCACAATAGGGCTGGCCCACGTGCGAACTTCAGTTCCCTCTACGGCCTGTGTGCACCTGACTGCAGCACTGTGGCATTTTAGGTACACAGGGACTGAGAACAGGCACCGGGGACCGTTGGGGTTGGAGGGTTGGCAGTGGGTATCAGGCAAGCAGACCCTGACTCTGTGCCAGTGTGTCCCTTCCTACAGCTTCCGATCAGGAGTCCAGAGGTTGGCATCCGTGACTCTTCATCCAGCCCAGGTGAGGGGGTGACAGCGACACTGATGGCTGCCAACCCACATTGACTGCTCCTGTGCCAGCCCGAGAGCCAGCTTTCCAGAGTCCTCTGGGGCTGCCTGAGGCCCCTGCTCCCCCACAGCCATCCCTCCTTCCCTTGAAGGTCACGCCGCACTGGAGTGTGTCCGAGCCCTATGGGATCCACAGGGTGCCACCTGCCCATCAGGTTAGAGTTTCCATTTCCCCCACTGACTTGGCCACAGGACTCTCACTGAGAAGTGGTGGAGAACATTCTGGAAAGTTCTGGACGGGAGGTGCTCTGATTCCATTTCCCCACAGACTCGGCTACAGGACTCATTAGGAAGTAGCAGAGAATATTCTGGAACGTTCTGAATGGGAGTTGCTGATCTTTTCTTGCCCTGCAGTGCTTTGCTGTCTGAACACAATGTGGATGGGCAGGTTGCTCAGTGACTCCCAGGAATCTGTGAAGTCCCACTGGTTTCAGGCGTCCTGAGGGGCCTGGAGACCCACAGTGCGGGGTTGGGGTGTATACAAGGCCCCTTCCTCCCCCATGGTACCACTGGTCCACGCAGAGAGCCAGATGCCAACAAAATCATCAGACAAATGCAAATACAGTCACCCACTGGGAAGGTGCCATGAGGAGGTGGAAAACTGTTCCGTAAGAACTGGGTAGGGGGCGGGGAGAGGCTGAGCTTGAAAGGGTGAGGTGCAGGTCACGTTGGGGTGTGTAAGTCATAGTATTAGGTGGGGAGGAATGAACACTCAGAGGCTGGGGTGAGGAGGAGCAGGGGGTCCTGGGGGACCACAAGGAGGGCAGATTTGCTGGCACAGGGAAAGGGAGGTGGCCCAGAGAAGAGAAAGGAGATGGGAAAGAGCAGTGGGTGCCAGACCCCACAAAGCATGGCAAGGAGGCTGGTCTTTGCCCAAAGAAATGGGCTTCTTTTTTTGGGGGGAACACAGTTTCACTCTGCCGCCCAGGCTGGAGTACAGTGGTGCAATCTTGGCTCAATGCAACCTCTGCCTCTCCAGTTCAAGCGATTCTCCTGCCTTAGCCTCCCAGATAACTAGACTACAGGCACATGCCACCATACCTGGCTACTTTTTATATTTTTGGTAGAGATGGGGTTTCACCATGCTGGCCAGGCTGTTATCAAATTCCTGGGCTCAAGTGATTCGCCTGCCTCAGCCTTCTGAAGTGCTGGGGTTACAGGTGTGAGCCACTGTGCCCGGCTGAAATGGGCCATTTTTAATACCAGAGTGGGGCCGGGCACCGGGGCTCACGCCTATAATCTCAGCACTTTGAGAGGCCGAGGTGGGTGGATCACCTGAAGTCAGGAGCTTGAGAACAGTGTGGCCAACATGGTGAAACCCCATCTCTAGTAAAAATATCAAAATTGGCTGGGTGTGGTGGCTCAAGCCTGTAATCTCAGCACTTTGGGAGGCCAAGGTGGGCGGATTACAAGGTCAGAAGTTCAAGACCAGGTTGGCCAACATGGTGAAATCCCGTGTGTGGGGAAAATCCCAGCACGTGCCGGGGCAAGGGTCTGAAGCCTCAGCCTGTTCCCATATTAATATTGAATTAGAAAAGAATTAGAAATATAAGCACATAGTTACTCCTATATATAATCATATATAATCGTAGTTATTCACATATAATCATAAAGACATATTTACTCAATATAACCTTTTAATTTTACTAATAATTATCAGGTAATGAAGCATGGAACTGAGGTGACATTGTGAACAAAGCAATCCTAAGGCAAGATGCTCTCAGCCCTCTGTCACGCTCGCATAAGGGCTGCTGGAGGGCGCCTCGGCTGTGTGGCAGTGGCAGTGCCAGTGCTGGGAAAGCGCCCGCCATTTAGCCAGCTAGGGAAGGAGACACCCAAAATGACTGAGACATCTCCTTCCTTGGGGAGTTAGGAGAAAACTCCGCTTCTTCAAGCTCTTGTGGTAAGGCCTGGCAGCTGCCAGGGACACCTACAGACATCCGGGGGCTTAATTGTCCCTACGTGGTGCTGTGCTTCAGTGGTCACGTTCCATGTCTACTTTCATGTTCTGCTTCTACACCTGGTGTCTCTTTTTCTCAGAAGATAAGAATTAGTAATAGATGTAGGGCTGTTGGGACCCACAGGGTTGTGGGGTATCCCTTATGCTGTGCTGAGGTACAGGATCTGAGAATTAAAGAGACAGGACACTGAAGAACTGGTGAAGAGTATCTGGACTCGGAGGGCCATGCCACCTCTGAGCAGAGACAGGAGAGGCCTGAACACGCAGAAGTGTCTGTATTTATTAGGTACAGCCAGGGGGAAGGGTTGTAAGTGAGGTCATCATCCATATGCTTAGTGATAGGGCATACATAATCACGAGAGTCACAAATGAGGGGGCCACCCCATTATGTCACCTGGGCAGAGAGGTGGGCCGTGCACAGTAGGGGGCCATGCTGTGCACAGTAGTAGAGGGTTGTGTACAGAAAAGGGGTCCACCCCTATCATGTTACTGAGGCAAGGAGGTGGGCTGTGTGCAACAGGTGTCACGCGCAACACTTCTTATCTGGGGGCTGGAGACTTCAAAGGATTTCTAATGCAAGGATACTGTAAGCCAATGCAGTAGGAGCTGACAAACTTGTGCTCTTCTCTTAAGATATTTATGGGAGGATTCTCTGAGCCAGCACAGAAGCGAGAAAAGACTGACAGGGTGTACAGCCGCAGTGACTGGTCACACCAGAGGGGTTCTTCTCCCTCGGTTACTTCCAGGATCTCACGCCTGAGGCCGACTTTCCATAGGAACTGGATGCAAGGTACTACAACTCCTTTATCAGG
>PVKP010042610.1:0-17930 GCA_004027715.1 Plecturocebus donacophilus
TTGGATGGATAGAGATAGATGGATGGGTGGTTAGATGGGTGGATAGAGGGATGGGTGGATGGTTAGATAGGTGGATGGTTGAATGAATAGATGGATGCACACCTCCTATGTGCTGGGCAGGCTGAATGACTTAGTAGAAAGCCATTATTTAAACACACAAACACATGTGTGTGCTGACAGAACTGGGAAGCCTGTTGCCCCACTGCTTTTCTGTGCACAGTGGCCACCTTTCCTAGAGGATCCAAGATGCAGCAAGAACTGCAGGGGTGACTGGCTGGCTGCCTGGGCTGCTGGTCTGCCCTAGAGCAACTCATTTTCTCAGGTCAGTTTCTTGTGGTCTGGAAGGATTTAAAAGAGTCTGTGATTTAAAAACAGAAAATCTCCCAGTCTGCCCAATTAATGCTCACAGTTCATTGTTTGTAATTGCACATAAAATTTTATAATGGGAAATTACAAGAATTCTCTTTGAAGACTTCCCCAAAGGAACGGATTTGGGAGAAAAAAAATCCCATTTCTGCTTTCAAGGGATAGGTCTGTTAGCGAAGAGTTCTGAAACCTTTCCAAGAGAGGAGCTTATAGGGGCAGAAGAGTAGTATACAAAGAGCAGGAACTTTGGGGTTGAACCCCAGCTCTGCAGGTGACCCTTGCAGCCAGTATTTAGTAAGTGCAAAGCATTTCGCACCCACCCATCCTGAAATCAGCTCTGCGAAAAACAAAGTGTGCCCATTTTTAGATCAGAAAGCTAAGGTTCATAAATGCTTCCCAAGTGGGACCCGCACCCTGGACTTTCTGACCCTGGCCTGTTTCAGGGAAACCATATGGCCTTTGCCACACTTCAGGCTTTGAAGGGTCTCCCACTGGGTTGCCTCATGTGATCACAGAGACCCACTGCATGAATAAATGAAAAACACAAGTTCATCCTACAACAACATCCATTTGCTCCCAGATCACCCCTGCAGGACATATAAATTGATTACTCTTCCTAAAACCTATGATTATCTTCTGAAGAGCATGATTGCATTGCATGATAATTTTTTTCTTTTTTGAGATGGAATCTCATTCTGTCACCTAGGCTGGAGTGCAATTGCAAGGTCTCGGCTCACTGCAACCTCCGCCTCTCAGGTTCAAGTGATTCTCCCGCCTCAGCCTCCTGAGTAACTGGGATTATAGGCACCTGCCACCACACTGAGCTAATTTTTTGAATTTTTAATAGAGACAGGGTTTCACCAGGTTGTAATGAGATCCCATCTCTATAAAACATTTTTTAAATGAGCTGGGCATGGTGGCACATGACTATAGTCCTAGCTACTTGGGAGAATGAGGCTGGTCTCAAACTCCTGACCTTAAGTGATCCACCCACCTCTGCCTTCCAAAGTGTTGGGATTATAAGGTGAGCCACTGTGCCTGGTGATAATTTTTTAATAGATTAAAATGTTAGTTTGCTCAAGGCAAACATTTAAAATATACCCCAATTTCTGAAACCCTGTTTAGGCAATTGTAAATTTGCTGTCTAGAGACTCAAATATGACAATGTCTTTATCTCTCTAGACTTTCAGAAGCCCCAAGGTGCAGGCTTTAACCCCTAGAAGACTCCTGTGTGTCCACATGGACTTGCTGTGATCTGAGCCAGGTGTCCCCCTCTGAACATCAGTTTCACTCCCAGGTGCAACATTCCAGGATGCCTTGCTTCTCACTGCTGCCATGGAGATGCTCTGGGAGTGATGAAACAGATACACCTCAGGCCTTACCCTGAGCCCACCCAGCTGGTGACACCCCCTTGCCAGCAGCCTCTCCTCCCTGAACTGGCAGCCTTGCAAACCATTGTACATATGGATTCCCTTCGGCGTGAGCAGTGAGGCTTCCTCTGACCTGAGGCTCCAGAGGGCAGCTGGGCCAGTACCCCTTCCCTTCTGCCTTGCCTCACTGTCATAGAATCTCCTTCTCATCATTCCTCCTCCGTGAATTACTATGGGTCAGATACCTGGATACTCCATTTTTCATTTGTTTTTGTATTTTATTTTTCTTGCCCTGTTTTCCAGACTGATCTCAAACTCCTGGGCATACGTGATCCTCACCTCAGCCTCCCAAGTAGCTAGGACTACAGGCATGTGCCACCATGCCTGGCTCATTAAAACATTTTTTTTATAGAGATGGGATCTCCTTACACTGCCCAGGCTGATCTTGAACTCCTGGCCTCAAGCAATCCTCCTGCCTCATCTTCCAGAGTAGCTGGGAACATAGGCGGGAGCCACCATGCCCAGCTCATCCCTTCTTTTATTTTTATTTTTGTGTTTTTGAGACAGAGTTTCACTCTTGTTGCCTAGGCTGGAGTACAATGGTGCAATCTCAGCTCACTGCAACCTCTGCCTCCTGGGTTCAAGTGATTCTCCTGCCTCAGCCTCCCAAGTACCTGGGATTATAGGTGCCTGCCACCATGCCTGGCTAATTTTATATTTCTAGTAGAGATGGGATTTCTTCATGTTGGTCAGGCTGGTCTCGAACTCCCGACTTCAGATGATCTGCCGGCCTTGGCCTCCCAAAGTGCTGGGATTACAGGTGTGAGCCACCACACCAGGCCTCCGTTCTTTTGATAATTATTGAGCACCTACTATATGCAAATTATGAGGGTATAGTGGCAAAAGATTAGGTCTCTGACCTCAGGGAGCTTAGTTCCCAGAGGCGAAAGAGAGAGAATACACACAAAAGCAAATAAATAAACAAGAAGACTCCAGAGGAACGTGAATGCTGTGAAGACTGGGTCACATGTGACCAAGGAGGTCACTAGGAAGAGGTGATCAAGCCTTTGGTGATATGAAGGAAGCAGAACTGTGAAGATCTGGGGGAGAAACATCAGTGCAGAAGCCCAAGGGCAGGGTGGCTGAGCTTCTGGCAAAGCTCTGCAGGGAACTGAGCTCAGAGCCCCTGCTTCTTGGAGGACGTTGAGGGACAGAAAGGAGCATTACAAGGGAAAGGAGAGAAGGTCAGATCATGTGGTGTCTTGCATGCAGCCTGTCCAAGATTTGATTTATTTTTTTTTTTTTTGAGACTTGGTCTCACTCCATCATCCAAGCTGGAGTTCAGTGGCATGATCATAGCTCACTCACAAATTCCAGGGAGTTCTCATGGCCTTGAACTCCTGGGCTCAAGCAGTCCTTCTACCTCAACCTCTGGAGTAGCTGGGGCTACAGGTGCATGCCACAATGCCTGGCTAATTTTTTAAATTTTTTGTAGAGACAGTGTCTCGCTATGTTACCCAGGCTGGTCTCAAACTCCTGGCCTCAATCCTCCTGCCTTTTCCTCTCAAAATGCTGGGTTTACAGGTGTGTGCCACTGCACCTCGTTCATCCAAGGTTTTAGACTGGGAGTGGTTAGTAAGTTATTTTGACTACGAAACTTGTCATCCTAGCAGACCAAGAAAGGGGCAGAGAGGGCTAAAGGGCAGTAGTGAGGTTGGGCATTGGAGCCAGCTAGACATGGGTTCAAAGCTGGTTTCTCTCTAGTTGACCATCCGTGTTGCACAACTTACCAAACCCCCTGTGCCTCAGTGTCCTGATCTGTAGAGTGGGAATGGAGTCTATCTCTTGGGTTCCATCTTCATCAGCTAAGACTACCATAAGAAACCACTATAAACTGGGAGACTGCTTAAACAGATATTTATTTTTCACAGTTCTGGAGGCTGGGAAGTCTGAGATCAGCGTGCATGGTCAGGTTCTGGTGAGGGCTCTCTTTCTTGTTGACAGATGGCCACCTTCTCACTGTGTCATCACACAGTGGAGGGAGGAAGCTGGTGTTTCCTCATTTTCCCACGAAGGGCACTAATCCCATCATGAAGGTCCCACTCCATGATCTCATCTAACCCTAATCACCGTCCAAAGAGCCCACCTCCAAATATCATCACACTGGGGGTTAGTCTTCAACATGGGAATTTCGGGAAGACACGTTCTGCTCATAACAGGCTCTCACTAAGAGTACGCCCCCCTGGGAGAATTTGAGCAGCCCCCAGACACTGGCCTGGGCGACTTGTATTCCTTCTTCAAGTTCCTCCAGCCCTGAGTCATCATGTATCAGGAACAGAGAATTGACATGAGACGAAGGCTGCAAACTCAAGCCTGTGCAGGACCTTGCAGGGAACTCAGTGACCATGCAGCCCGGTGCACTCCTTCCCCACCACTGCCAAGAAGCAGGGGCTCTGAGCTCAGTCCCCTGCAGGGCTCTGCCGGAAGCTCAGCCACCCTGCCTCTGGGCCTCTGCACTGCTCGTTCTCCCCCAGACCTTCACAATTCTGCTTCCTTCTCATCACCAGGGGCTTGGTCGCCTCTTCCAAGTAGCCTCCTTGGCGAAGACCTAGTCTTCACAGTACTCACAACCTTCTAGAATCATCCCTGTTTATCTGCTTTTGTGTGTATTCTCTCTCTTTCACCCCTGGGAACTAAGCTCACTGAGGCCAGAGACCTAATCTTTTGCCACTATACCCTCATAGTCCACACATAGTAGGTGCTCAATAATTATTCAAAGAAGGGATGAGCTGGGCATGGTGGCTCCTGCCTGCATTCCCAGCTACTCTGGAAGTTGAGGCAGGAGGATTGCTTGAGGCCAGGAGTTCCAGGCCAGCCTGGACAACGCAGTGAAATTCCACCATACCTGCCATAAGTGTCATCCATCACTTTCACCAAAAAACCCACAAACTGTGCCCTCTCCCTCTTGCAACCTGCTCTGTCTGTTCCTCTAACTCTCTCATGTTGTTAGAGTTATGAGAAAAGGAGATATTTCACTTTACCACTAACTTCTCTATAGGAAAAACAACTGTGCAAACCCAGTAATCAATAGCAACTGCCATTTGACTTCAGGGCCAGAGAGGCAATAGGGAGGGATAAGGTCTGAAGCAAATTGGGGCCTGCAGGCTCTGCCCAGAAGGGTCAGGGACTACCTTGACTCCAGACCACTGCTGCCAGCGAAAACAAGAGATGGTGTAACCAGATGTCCTGACCTTTCAGTAGAAGCCAGACATCTTAAAATGCATGAGAAATCTACCATTTTTTTCAATGTTGGCAACGAATTCAGACTTTTTACCACCATTGCTCAGGCAAAAGAAAACATGGCAGTAGGCAGGATTGGGCCGATGTGCCATCTCTAAGGAAAAGAGACAGGCGCCCCTTTCCTCCAGAGGGTTTTGGCGCTCAGAAGGAAGCGTGAGTTCAGATGAGACCTATCAGGCAAGTCTCAGGCTGGAAACCAAAGGTCAAAGATGAATCCAGCCGGCAAAACTGGGGCAGGGAGGTGGGGACTCACTGAGCAAAGGCCTGGTGGCTTAACAACCACATCTACTGTAATCAAGCCTGGCCCTCAGTGGGGTGAGGACAGAGCGTAGGGGATCAGAGGAACTGGCCCCAAAGGCAGGCACAGGAATCTAGCATTTACTCTGCCTGGCTGTTACCTTCCCTGGGACGATTTCTCAATCTTCAGGTTTTAAGGAGAAAAAGCCTAGTGGACTTTTGCTAAATCCTCGGCCATGCGCCCCCCTCCCCCCTCCCCCACCAGAACTCCAGGCATCCATTCCCTCTGGTAATCTCCATAGCTCACTCATAAATTATGAGCACATTCATTTGCATGTCAGAAGCTCGGCCAAGAAATTAGATAAAATTGATCCACCGCAATTTATTCTCTCTATTTTTCCAAGAAATGGCCTCCCTCCCATGTTTTATTCATGGAGACACCCAGCTCTCTCTTTTATCTCCAACTCTCAGTAACATCTTCAATTTACTCAATTTATAGCTGCAAGACGCCCTTGGGCTGGGCAGGAGGGAGGCCACCCAGAATGGGCCGCAGCTCCCATGGCTTGCACGGGCTCTGGGGCTGCCAGGAGGACGTGCTGAAGCCAGACAGGGTGGTTCCAGCAAGATCCGCCGGCCCTGGGCCTGGGAGAAAGGTTTGTAGGGGGCAGCCTGCAAAGAAGGCGCCAAGCACTAATGAGGGACCTGTGCTCCAAGGTGAGCTGAGTTGGGAGCCAGGGTCCCTGCTGGCTTCGGAGGCGCTCCCGACAGCGGCTCCCACTTCAGTGAGTTAGGGCCGCCTTTGGCCTGACACAGGGGTCGCCTGTTAGGAAGAGAGAAATGCCTGCCTCTGCCAGCCCTCCCTGTCTCCATGTGCCTGAGATGCCCTCTCAAAGAAAGAAGATGAAAAAGGGTATTTTCACATCTTCCCTCTCTGTTGGAGAAGAGCACAGGACTTCGGCAAGGTGTGTGGGTTTGGTTTGCTTTTTTATTTCCAGAGCCATTTTCCTCCCTGAGAGGCACAAATTCCAGTGAGTTCTCATTGGCAAGGGTGGTTTTCACAGTGTCAGCTCACTGTCCAGCCACGCACCAGCATCCCCACCATGGCCACTTAGGAATCCTCGGTGGTATGGGGCAACAGAGTTGGGTGGGGACTGTGGTCAACAGGAGAGGGGCCTTCCTAGAAAGCACAGCCACTTCTCCAGCCAACCGCTGCCACAGCGAAAGGATGCAGGCCTTGCACTGCCAGAGCTCCAAATGTTAGAAGAGACTCCTAAACTCCAGAGTGTGTGTGAATTCTCCCAGGTTTCAAAGATGGCTATTTAAACCAAAACCAGAATCGAAAAAACACTCTGCCTCCCAAACAAACTCATCACTGTGAGAGCCACTTTATCTGTGGTCCACCTTCCGCCCTCCACTGTTGGCTCCTTGATAGTAGGGACCATGTCTTGATTATCTCTGTGTGGCACAGCCCAGCCCTGTGCCTGGCACACACTAGGTGACCAGCAGATCTGTGGTGGCCTAAGAGGTAGGTTGAACTCCTTGTGGCAGAGGCTGCTCTTGGCCTTCCCCACCACCCAGGCTTTCCTTTCCTCTTTGAGGTTATCAAACACTGATGTTTAGCATGCATATTTCTCTACTTCCCTTGCAGCCAAAGATAGTCCCAGCCAATGAGAAGTGAGCATAACTGTTGAGCAGGACTTCTGGGAGGGATGTTGAAAGGGAAGTGCCAGAGCTGCGAGGAGTTTCTTTTTGCTCTTCTGCTCTTCCTCTATCTGACTTTCCTGTGATCCTGGTCATGATGGCTGGAGCTCTGGCAGCCATCTTGGGCCATGCAGTGATCTGGAAGATGGACACCAGTGCTGTGTTTGGTGGGGCAGAAGAGGAGAAGCCTGGGTCACTGATGGTAGAGCTATCTTACTACCCTCAACTGCCTACATCTGGGCTTGTTTTATAGGCAAGAGATAAGCTTTACCTTTTTTTTTGAGATGGAGCCTTGCTCTGTTGCCCAGGCTGGAATGCAATTGCACGATCTCAGCTCACTGCAACCTCTGCCTCTCTGGTTCAAGCGATTCTCCTGCCTCAGCCTCCTGAGTAGCTGGGATTACAGGCATATGCCACCACACCTGGTTAATTTTTGTATTTTCAGTAGAGACAGGGTTTCACCATGTTAGACAGTCTGGTCTCAAACTCCTGACCTTGTGATCCTCCCACCTCTGCCTCCCAAAGTGCTGGGATTACAGGCATGAGCCACACTTTACCTTTTTAAAGGCACTATTATTCTGAGTATTCCATTATGTGCAGCTGACCTGTTCCTAGCCTACACACCCTTTTCCAAGGGGCAACTGCTCAGTTCCACTTCCACCATTCAGAACCTGGGGAAAGAGGGAGAGAATCCAATCCAGTAGACGTCCCCCTTGCAAGCAAATTTCATGAATGAACTGAAGAGGAGACTAAAGATGGTTTGTGGACCTTCTGGGATCCTTCTGGGTCCTCTGTTTACAGGAGGCCCAGGAGAGCTACTGTTTTTGGTGGGAATGCAGCCATGACCTTGACTGATCAGCGTGGCATGGTTTGGGTATGTGCCTGTATGGAGTCGGGGGAAGGACCAGATGGCTCTGGATGGAACTCTTCTATAAGAGTGGAGAGACTGGGCTGGGAGACTCCTTCATATGCAGTGGCCCTCAAAGCCCAAGATAAAAGCCAGTGCATGGGCCCCTTTCCCCAGTGGAACATCAGTCTTCCCAGAGGAAACCGGCCCAGCTCCCCAGGGCCTGAGCCCTTCCCTGAGACCACACCCAGTTCACACTTCAGAAGTGTGAGGCCATAGCACAGAGCAGGAGTCTCTCTCTGCTTCCCAGACCAGGCCAGGCCCTGTGCCTGACAAAGCTTCCTGTGGTCTGGGGTTGCAGAGCAGGAGGTCCAGCCACACTCTCTGAAACATAAAGAAGGCCCAGGACACGAAGGTACTGCAAGAGACTCAGATCCAGCCTCAGCTCCACCAATTTCCAGCCAGGGGATCTTGGGCTTGTGAGTGATTCAGGGGGTGAATAACAGAAGACTAACCACTAAGTGGCTTAAAAAGAACAAACTCTTTTTTTCTTCTTTTGATATCTTTGGTACCAAAAAAATATATATCTTGCCTTTCTTTTTTCATAGAGACAGAGACTCACTCTGTCATCCAGGCTGGAGTGCAGTGGTATAGTCATGGCTCACTGCAGCCTCCTAGGCTCAAGCCATCTCCTGCCTCAGCCTCATGAGTGGCTGGGACTACAGACATGCACCACCACACCTGGCTAATGTTTGTTTTTATTTTTAATAGAAGCAGGATCTTGCTTGTTGCCCAGGCTGGTCTCAGACTCCTGAATCCTCAAGCAATCCTCCTGCCTTGGCCTCCCAAAACTCTGGGATTACAAGCATGAGTCACTGCACCCAGCTTTATTCTTGAATAGCCAATAGTTTCAAGATAGGGCAGCTCCAGGTTTGATTAATTCAGCAACTCAACCACATTCTTGGGAAGCAGATTCCTTTGATCTTTCTGCCCTGCCATCTGTGGTAGGTTAGAACAATGGTCCCCATTTTTCATCCCTATCCCCAAATTCATGCAGTAACCACATCCCTGGGTACCTATCAGCCTCAGTCCCTTGACTTGGGGCTCAGTCGCAGGACTGACTTTGACCCATGCAATCTAGCACACGGATGCAGGCAAAGGCTTGAAATGGGCATGGTACATGCCGGGGCTTGTCCTCTGCACCTCTGCCATTTCCCTGAGAACCTGCTGGAAGATGAGAGACACAAAGGGCACATCTGAGGCAACCTATTTGATGCAAAAGGAATGGCAAAAACTACAATGACTTTTGCACCAACCTCATAGATCAGCTGAATCCAGTCACGTGGGCAATAAATGCTTCTGGCTGAATGCCTTTGAGTTTTGAGGTTGCTTGTTACACAGTATTATCATGGCCGTAGATAACAGGTACACATCTTTAGCACAGTAACTTGCACCTTGGGCTAACTCTTCGCCTGACTCCAAGATGACTACAGCAGTTCCAGAAATCACATGTAGCCAATGATGATCAAAGGCAACAAATGAAAGGGAGTATTCTTAACTTGGGTGCTTTTATCAGACTGAGAGAAACCTCCCCACCAGCACCCAGCTGACTTCTCTGCCAGCGCTGGGTCTCATGCCCTGTTTATCCGTCCTTGGCAAGAAAAAGAGGCCAACAGGGCTTGATCAGTCAAAAATCACTCCTGGGCTGTGGAGTGGCCAACTCTCCCTGGGAAGAAGAACAGCCCCTTGGGAAAAAGACAAGCAAAATGGAAATGAAGATGGGGAATGGCTGTGGGACAGGCAACCAACAGCATGTCCCCAACACAGTGTCTTGGAGACTCAATTCTCCCATCTGTCAAATGGAAATAACACCTGCTCTACCTACTTCTCTACGTGAAATGAGAAAATAGACGTGCAAACAGCATAGCAGATTCTATGATTATGTGACTATCATTCAGCTAGCCTGTAAATCCATCCGCTATGAGTCTTATCCCTTGAAGGAGGCCTCTACTAGCTCTTCATGGGGACTAGGAGCCATACTAGAATCTTTTCCCAGCTTTCTCCCAGTGCCTAGTCGGCAGCGGGGGTGGTACAGGGGTGGCAATCCTGTATGGTGATAGTCTCATGGAGTCCTGTTGCAGTTTATCCAACAGGGACCATGGGTGACGCCACACCCCCACAGGTGAAGCAGCTCTCCTTTGAGCAGATGAGCACCTCACTGTTAATCATCTGCAGAAGAGGTGGGGCCAGGGAGGAACCAGAAACTGCCTGGCCTTGGCTGGTAGGCACAGGTCTGTAGCTTGGAGGGCAACTTCTGCCCCTGGAACAGGCTTGCAAAATGGGCAGCCTCCTTGGATATCTATGACACCCAGAGCTTCCAAATGCACAAAAATCTCAGGGGATGGGAGGTTCTTTAGCCCCCATCTGCTCTCCCTTGTGTAGACCCTTGGGAGTTCAAAAGTCTCTTCACTCAGTGTGATGGCAGAGTCCTTATAGATGGTCCTCCAGGGTAAGGAAGGGCTGGATGCATGTAAAACTCATCTTTGTATGTGGTTCATCTCACACCACGGACAGGTACAAAATCCGGTTTGGGCTGAGTAAGAAGATTAGTAAATAGTCAGCAAAGCCTAATGCTGAACCTACTGGCCACGAGTCCCAGTCTTTCCTCGCCCTTTGTTTGGGTCCCCAGCAAAATCTTTTAAGTTACAGGGTGCTTCCCACTCTCCAAAGCTCTTGCACACACGAACCAGGGTATCCACTGCAGCTTAAATTTCAGCACTCAAATGCCCGTAAGTAGGCAACTGCTAACAGAATCATGGCAGCCACTGAAAAGGATGAGGCCACACTCTCTAAACTGACATGGAAAGCTCCAAGGCATATATAGGCTCTCGTGAAAAAATCAAGCCCCAGACAATGTGTATGGGTGTGCGTGTGTGGGGGAAGGACACACTCGGGGGGCGGGAGGGAGAAGCTGGTGTCCAGGGTCAGCCGGGAAACTTACTCTGTATCTTAGAGCCTTTTGCATGGCTTGAAATTTTTTTCATTTGAGATTTTTGCCGGTTTAAAATAATAAACTCATTTTCAAAGTGCTTTAAGGCTGGGCAGGGTGGCTCAGTTCTGTAATCCCGGCACTTTGGAAAGCCAAGGCCAGAGGATCACTTGAGGCCAGGAGTTCGAGATCAGCTTGGGTAACAGCCAGACCCTAACTCTACAAAAGAAATTTTAAAGTCACCACACATGATGGCGCCACACTTGTAGTCCCAGCTACTCAGTAGGCTGAGCCAGGAGGATTGCTTGTGCCCAGGAGTTTGAGGCTGCAGTGAGCTATGATTGTGCCACCGCACTTCAACCTGGACAAGAAAGTGAGACCCTGCCTCTAAAAAAATCCCAAGTGCTTTAACCACCCCCTAGTGTTGTTTAATTATCCCTATGGGTGGGTGATGGGGTTTGGATATTTGTCCCACTTAATTCTCATGTCGAAATGTAATCCCCAGTACTGGAGGTGGGGCCTGGTGGGCGGTGTTTGGGTTGTGGGTGTGAATCCCTCATGGCTTGGTGCTGTTCTCATGATCACGAGTTTTCACAAGGTCTGGTTGTTCAAAAGTGTATGGCACCTCCCCACCCTCCTTGTCCCCACTCTACCATGTGACGGCCTGCTCCCGCTTCGCTTTCCACCATGACTAGAAGCTGCCCGAGGGCTCCCCAGAAGCCAAGCAGATGCCAGTGCCATGCTTCCTGTACAGCCTGCAGAAGCACGAGCCAAATACATCACTTTTCTTTATGAATTACCCAGCCCAGGTATTGCTTTCTAGTGATGTAACAATGGCCTCATACAATCAGTATGGTTATTCCCATCTCAAAGAAAAGAAGGCTGAGTCCCAGAGAAGCAGAGTGACAGACTCAGGGTCCCCAGGAAGATTCTAGCCAGGCCCAACCAGCAGCCTCCTAGTTCTCCATCAGGAAGGGGTTCCAGCATCAACGTGGCAGTTACCCTTCAGTGGGACACCCCCACTAGCTGGTTTCCCAAGCTGCCAGCAATATGGCCTGAAGGCCCCCTCCAGTCTAGGCATCCATGAGGCTGCAATGCTGAGCCAGAGACAGTGGACTCACTAAAGCATCTGCAGCAGCCTCACCGCTCGGCTCAGCAGCACAGCCTCAACCTGCCCGCCAGCTCTGTTCCCATCGCAGTGCATTGCTTGGAAAATACATTCTTAAAACGCCTGTCCTATTTTGTCTGATGTTTAAAGTTGGTTTTCCTTTGGATGACACACAACATGAACAGGCTGCTCAGTGATCACTTTATCAGGCACAGACTCCAGCATGATGCTCACCACCCGTGTCTGGGTGCTCTTTGAGCAGGCCTGGAATGGACCCAGATTCAGGATTCCAGAAAGGCTATGAGTGTGAGGGGCCCAGTGAATGTGTGCGGCTGGGACTGACCAGGTGCTTTTCCAAATCACTGACAGGGCTCCCATCTGCCTGCGGAGGCCATGGAAATGTCCACATGTTGACATCTTCACTACAACAGAAAAAGAGCGCAAAGACCTGAGAGAAACAGCCACATGTGTACTGAGGAGTTACTAGGGGCCAGGGTCTGCGCTTGGCCCTGTTGCGGAGCCTTCTTATTTACTCTGCATAATGGCCAGTGAGGAAGTGTGTTCATCTACTTCCTATTTTATTTATTTTATTTTATTTTGTAAATTTAGCTTTGTTATTTCTTTCAGAGATGGAGTCTCTGCCACCAGGCTGGAGTGCAGTGGCATGATCATAGCTCACTGCAGCCTCCAAATTCAAGTGATCCTCCTCCTGTGGCCTCCTAAGTAGCTGGGAATACAAGTACATACCACCACAACCAGCTAATTTTTATTTTTATTTTTTATTTTTTTGAGATGGAGTCTTGCTGTGTTGCCCAGGCTGGAGTATAGTGGCCTGATATCAGCTCACTGCAACGTCTGCCTCCCAGGTTCAAGTGATTCTATCTGACTCAGCCTCCCAAATAGCTGGGATTACAAGTGTGTATCACCACACCCAGCTAATTTTTTTTATTTTTAGTAGAGACAGGCTTTCACCGTGTTGACCAGGCTGGTCTCAAACTCCTGACCTCAGGTGATCTGTCCACCTCAGCCTCCCAAAGTGCTAGGATTCCAGGCCTGAGCCACCGCGCCCTGCCACAACCAGCTAATTTAAAAAAAAACTTTTTTTTTTAGAGGCGGGGTCTTGTGAGGTCAGCCGAGCTGGTCTCCAACTCCTGGGCTCAAGCGATCCTCTCACCTCTGCCTCTCAGAGTGCTGGGATTACCGGTGGGAACCACCACACCAGGCCTAATCTACTTCTTTTGGTTGCCAGAAAGTCTCTCCGAAGCTAGCACACAACGTGGGAGGGGCTGTGGAGCAACAAGGGAGGACTCATGGGAATTTACTAGTTGGTTCCACAAATACTTGGTGAGGGTCTATGATATGTTAGATGCCGTTCTGGGTACTGTAGATACATCACAGAACAAGATACAGAAGAAACAACTATCTGTCCTGCAGCAGGGGGCACTTTAAACAGAGGTGACCAGAGAAGACCTTGGTGTGGAAGACCATCTAAGTTCAGCTCTGAATGATTTAAGGGGCTAGGCAGGGAAGGACCTGGAGTAAGAATGAAGGCGGCGGTGGCCCAAGTCGCAGCATAAACTATTTGTGCCAAGTCACAGCGTAAACTATTGCTATCCTGGGATTGGCTGCCCTTGGGCCAGGTGCCCACTCCTGGTCCAATCAGCTGTGGCCATGGGATCCTGTGGCCTATGGGCAGAGCGGATCCCTTAGGACAGGCTGTTGATGGCTCTCACACCCCAACAGTGCCCTCATTTTACAGGTGGCCCCTCTGAGAACCTAACTGAGAGACTGCCCTGTCAAGTATGGCTTACAGAAACCCCATCTGCCTTGCTCTGGTTGTTTTTTTGTTTTGTAAACGAGCCAATCTTTAAAATGGGAAATTTAGGCCAGGTGCAGTGGCTCAGGTCTGTAATCCCAGCACTTTGGGAAGTAGAGGCAGAAGAACTGCTTGAGCCCAGGAATCTCAGACCAGCCTGGGGCAACATAGCAAGACCTCCTCTCTACAAAAAATAAAAATAGGCCGGACATAGTGGCTCATGCCTGTAATCCCAGCACTTTGGGAGGTTGAGGCAGGTAGATCACCTGAGGTCAAGAGTTCAAGACCAGCCTGGCCAACGTGGTAAAACCCTGTTTTTACTAAAAATACAAAAATTAGCCAGGCGTGGTGGCGCATGCCTGTAATTCCTTGCAACCCGCAAGGCAGAGGTTGCAGTGAGCTGAGATTGTGCCACTGCACTCCAACCTGGGTGACAGCGTGAGACTCCACTCCCCCAAAATAAAATTTAAACAAATAGCCAGGTGTGCTGGCTCACACCTGTGGTCCCAGCTACTCAGGAGGCTGAAGCAGGAAGATCCCTTAAGCCTGAAAGTTCAAGGCTGCAGTGAGCTATAACTGCACCACTGTACTTCAGCCTTGGTGGCAGAGTGAGACTCTGTTTCTAAACAAAATAATAAAGTGGGAAGTTTTTTTTTTTTAAACAATCATCAACTCTGGCAACTCATATTTCTGCCAGGCACCAGAGGCTGGAGTAGCCAACCCTTCAGGTTAAGGTCTTGCTCTCTCTTCTGGACATGTGAGACTCATTTACACTGCCACCTGGCCGCTGTGGCCACATAACTCGCCACCTTGATTTAACAGTTTATCTGGGGACACAGCTGGTGGGAGCTGGGACGGGGCCTCCTGTCTGCCAGGATGTGCTTGCCTCCTGCACTCCACTCCCCCTTAACTCTGGCAGCCACTCCTGGGATGCCTGTCCTCTGTCCAGCTTCCAAAGGACACCCCCAAGCAGACAGCATAAGGGTGGGCCTCTAGTAGGCTCTGTCATCCTCTTCTGCCAGGACATGTCATTCTTGCTGGCTTAGGGTCCTTTAATCCTTTCTCATGAGTCACTAAAATTTATTCAAAAGTCTTTCCAGAACAGAAAGAGCTCCTGGGGATAGGCTTGGGGCAGGAAGCAGGGACCAGATTTCCTCCTCTTGGTGTCCCCCAGGTCTGAGCACTGTGTGTGGCTCAACGACCCAGTCTGAATGATGACTGATGCACCAAATGCTGTCTGCCAAGTCCAAAGGCCTCACAGAGGGGCCTGCGCCTTGTCTAGGGGAAGGGACACTTTTCCTTCTGGCCAAGTGGCTTCCAGCAAGAGGCTGGAGGTGGGAGCTTAGTGGAATGGTGGGGCTAGGGCTCCTGCATGTCCAAGAAGGTGGGCTTCAGAGAGCGAGCTAAGGAGGGCGGTGAGATGAGGCCTGAGGAGCAAAGCCCATTTCTCGGGCAACCTCTAGACTGGGCGTGCCTGCTCCCTGCCTAGGAGCTTGCAGCTAGCCAGCTCAGCTCAGTTCCTGCAGAAGGTTCTAGATCTGTAGTGAATGAAGAAAGTGCATTTCAGGTGAACGAAGAGGGGAGAGTCATGGGCAGGTGGGGGCCTAAGGTTGGCTTGGATGTCCCTCTTGGATACCCTTGGATTTAGTGTCAAAGGCCCCCTCAAGGTATGCCTCTCCTGGAGGGAGCAGACACATATAAGGGCACATATGGGCTCCTGTGTTCACATAACCCATACTTGTTGAGCACCTACTATGTGCCGGCCCTGAGCTGGGCTTGTGATTATAGTGACGTAAAGAAGTGACGATGAGATCTGTGACAGCACCAAGCAGAAGACAGGACTGAGGGTCCTGGTGGGCAGGGAAGTCCTCTTGGAAGAAGCCACATTTTAGCTAACCCTCAAAGGATGAAGAGGAGTTAGCTGCATAGAGTGGGGGTGAGAGAGTCCAGACAGAGCATGGCAATGTGGGATGGCCCCAGGGCAAGCCCAGGGCTCTGGAGACTGGATGTCCAGGTAGCTGGTAGTGTGTCAGAGACACAGTAAAGGCTTGGACTTTGCTCTGAGGCTGCAGGAGCCTCGGACGTGTAACCAGGTGGGGCTAGGGGCTGGGCACACAGTGGATCTCTTGCTGAGAAGGGACAGCATGGAGTCAGGACACTCAGGGCAGACGCAGGTTGGGGGACTCCGGTGCTGGCACCGCTGCCTGGGCAGCAGTGTACGGTGGGATGTGAAAAATATCTGCTGTACTGGAACCTCCCCAGCAGCTCCGGGGGACAGTGAGGCTTGTCCCAGTTCATGAGTGTGGGCTGGGGAGGCTTTTCTTAACTCTGTTGTGGAAATCCATCTTCACCCTGGGAAATCAAGTGCCCTTCAAAGGCCCAAGGTGGGGCTCACCTTAATCTGGGCAGACACCCAGGGAAATCGAGTACCCTTCAAAGGCCCAAGCTGGAGCTCGCCTTAATCCTGGCAGACACCTTCCTGTGGCTGCATGTCCAGCTCATGTCATTTAAAAATTCTCTTTGAGCTATCCCAGGGCTGGGTTTGCTTTGTGGCTTAGGGAATCCACAAAGGACTCAATTTTGGCAGGGACTGGGCCCAGCAGGACACATGGCTGAAAGGCCTGTCCAGGAGGAAGCTCCAGACATACCACGGGCCCTCGGCATCCTGTGACCACCAGCACTGGTGTTGGTGGTGTGGAGCAGTGGGCCATGTGTCCAGGTTTGGGAGGGGAGGCAGTTTCTAAGTGAGAGGCCCCCACCTCCCAGCACCGCCCACCTGGAACCAGGATGCACAGAGGCAATGAGACACTTGCACCTGTGCCTGTCTTCCATGCAGGATGATTTGGCGGCTCTGGGGGTTTCTGAGGCTGGAAGGGCTTCCCTGAGCAGTGGCCAAGCCAAAGGGTCACTTAGGGGAATGTTTCTGCTGTGATTGTAGAGACAGGGTCTCCCTGTGTTGCCCAGGCTGGTCTCAAATTCCTGGGCTCAAGTGATCCTCCCACCTCAGCCTCCCAAAGTGCTGGGATTACAGGTGTGAGCCACTGCACCTGGCTGGCTTCAGAAAACTTAAACCTACCTCAAATCTCCATCGCCCGCCTCCCATCCCCCAGTTGAATTTACTATCAAGGTAAAGACAATGTGCCTGTTCTTCAGATTCAAGAGCAGCCCCCAGCTGGGCGACCTGACTAGACAAGCAGTGGGGCTGGGATCCTCTGAGCCAGACCACACCTGAGAGCCAAGCACAGCCAATGGGTACCCAGCTTGTCCTGAGGTGGTGGAGGTGGTGGTTGCAGCCTGGCCACCACCCTCTCCTGCCTGCCTCCTTCAGAAGTCACCGTCTGCCCCCTTCTGGTGGCTGGAAATTCTCAGGAAGGCTCCGATGGCAGGAACGCCAGCACAGGTGATGGGGTGAAGATGCAGGGCTCCACCACCTTCCCGGGCCCCTCCCCAATCCTGACTGTAGCACCTAGTTGCCCACTTTACCAGGACAAGAGCCACAAAGGTATGCCTTTCACCTTCCCTAAATACTGTCATGTACAAGTCACAGGAACAGGATGGAAACCAAGGACATTCTCCACCTTGAACCTTGGGGCCCATTGCCAGGCCAGGCTGCCTTCAGTGACCTATCAATCATTTTTTTTAAATATGCTAAGTACCGTGGCATAGTGAAATCACACTGTTTGTGTGTTAAGCATTAATCTGTGAAAGCTGTTTATGTACGTGCACTACCATGGTGGAAATCTGTGTTGATGCAGCTTCACTTTTTACCATATCAGAAGTCTCAAAACTGGAAACAGCCTGGCCTTGCATCCCACCAGGACCATGCACCTGCTGAGGTGTGTAGACCGAGGGGCTTTGCCTCAGAAAGGCCTGGGCTCAGGATAGGATCTCCCTGTGCTGGCTCTCTGGAAGCTTCAGGCGTGGTCTGGCTCAGAGGACCACAGCCCCACTCCGTATTTCATCAGGTCACCCAGTAGGGGCAGGCTGGACAGGCTAGGAGGTTGGCAGTCTGCCTTAGGAGCAGGGGCTTGGGGCTGGTCTTGAAGCTGAAGAACAGGCATACCATCTTTACCTAGACTGTAAATTTAACTCGGGGGTACTAGAGGCTGGGGGAGATGTGAGGTGGGTTTAAGTTTTCCTAAGCCAGCCAGGTATGGTGGCTCACACTTGTAATCCCAGCACTTTAGGAGGCCGAG
>PVKP010042611.1:0-17944 GCA_004027715.1 Plecturocebus donacophilus
TTAGGATGGAAATGGGAGGCCTGAGGTGAGGGCAGGGAATGATTAATAATGGGCATTGGATTTCTCTTAGGGGGAATAAAAATTAGGTAATGATACTGGTTTCATATTCTGCAAATATACTAAATAATAATTATACACCTTAAATATGTGAACTACATGATATGTGAAACATATTTCAATAAAGACTTTTTTAAAAAATCCATTTGACTGTGCAACTGAGGAACTTCCACCTCATCTTCAATTGGAAGTATTCTGCCCTGTAATGAAATTCTAAAAGGCAAATATCAAGAGCTAAATCTAAAGAATAATATAAAAAACTTCCACAGTATGAATGTGCATACATGCTAGTAGACTAATATCTATATTCTGCAAAACCAGTGTGAAAAAATGTTTTAAATATGAAATATGTAACATACCAATACAGGTCAGTATGACAGATGAGTATTTACAATTAATACTGATGACAGGAAACATTAATGTTGTACCCTAGTCAAGCAAAATATCTCGAAAGAAATAATTCTGTGATTCCCATCAGTAAATCTATATTACAAATTTCAAGATCCTTTGTTGTTATTATTACTAATACTATTATATTTTAAATTTTCTCAATAAAAATATGTGGAATTTTGTCTTTTCTCTTGTATTACAAGTACCTACACAATAGCCTTCATTTTGCCTCTTGGCCTATAAAACCTAAAATACGTTCTATTTAGCCCTTTACAGAAAATGTTTGCCAGCCTTTGATATAAGACACAGAAGAGATAAATGTTATAAAATTGTTTTGAACAGACACAAAAAGAAAGCTATTGCACCAACGATTGGTTTAATTCAACTTTTTAAAAATCTGTTTGAAATCATCAGGCATAATTACTAACATGAAGATAGAGCATACAATAATCAAAATACATTAAGGCAAAGGCTGAGGACAACTGAAGGCAGGGATCAGATGGAACCCATGTGTTAGTGTATCTTTGTAAAAACCCAAGGACACATTAAGATCAGTACTTGAATATGACATCAAAGGACATCTGTTGCCTCATGGTTGTCCTCCCCTTCTTCTAACCACAAAACTTTCTTAATGTGGCGGGGGAGAAAGGTCAACCTGGCAACAACCAAAAACAAGGTCACAAAAGAAGGTAAGGCATTTATAGAAATAGCCATCTTTGGCTTTGTAAACAGAAAAAGTTATAGATAGAGAATAATGCCAGCCTGGCAGAGAAAATAAACGCATGTTTGTACCTGGAAGAGCAAGTGAGGAATGCAATTTGAATTATGCTCCTTTAATGGAGATGATCATTTCTACCTTTGTGACATAGCTAGAATTCACTTTAAAAGGCAATAAAAGAAATGCGCTCTCATGACCTATATCACCTGCCAAAGGCCAGCCTCTTCTCTTAACACTATTGCATTGAAGACTGCGGTTCAACACGTGAATTTTGGGAGGAAACAAACATTCAGATTTTAGCAGCATTTATTTTCCAAAACTCAAAGAAATATAAAAAGTTGATTAATGTAATATAACCATGTTCACAATACCCCTTTGTTAATATTTTATCATTCTGCTTCCTATTTTTTATATAAAAAGTACATCACAGATAAAGAATACAATTCCTTACTATACCTCTCTTCCTTCCCAGAAGTAGACACTCATAAATCTGATTTATTATGGTTTTTTAACTACACTATACACATTTCTCTGTGCAATACAGCGTGGCTTTACATGTTCTTAAAATTTCGCTGCTTTGAAACTGCTTAAATTCTGAAACTTGATCTTCTTTTCCTTAATGTTGTATTTTCAATACATATATTCATGTTAATATGCAGAGCTTCAGTTAAGTTAGTGTGCAGTTGAATATTCTACTTTATGAACATATCAGAGTTCACTCATCCATTTCCTAATGATAGAAATTCATTTCCAAAATAACTAAAATAGTATAATTGGATTGTTTGTATCACAAAGAATAAATGCTTGAGTGGATGAATATTCCATTTTCCATGATGTGATTATTAACTATTACATCCCTGTATCAAAATATCTCATATATCCCATAAATATACATACCTATCCTGTATCCACAAAAATTAAAAATAAAAAAGAAAGAATTTGTTTCCAATTTTTTACTATTGCAAATAATGTTACAATATATATTCTCATATATATAATATCTTACACATGTGTGGTAGTTTTTCTCAGAACAAACAGTGTGTGAACATCCTTTTTTGCCCTATCCTAATCAGCACTTGGTTCACATCAAACTTCTGGAACTTGCACTTATAAATGTGAGACACTATCTGGTTTGGTTGACTTGCATTTTTCTATTAGTATGGATCATGTGACCTAACAATGAGTATGAGCTTTTTCATACACATTATTGGCCATTAATGTCATCAAACTTTGCATTTCTTTTCTATTAAGTGCTTTGTCTTTTGCTTATTGATTTGTATGAGTTTGTGTATACTATGGATAACTTTTTATGTCTTACATATATTATAAAATGATTTTCCCAGATGTGAATTGTCTTTTGTCTCAATTTATAGCATCATTTTTTCCCTTCAGGAATCCTTCATTTAAAGGGAATCAAACTTAGTCATTTCCTTTCAGAGCTGTATTTCTCAGGTTCTAAGAAATATTTTTCCATACCAAGGTTATACAGACATCTGAAAATCAATTCTACTAGTAGGTTAAAAATTTGATCACACATCTGTATCTTTAACATATCTGAACTTTATTTCTCCATATGATGAGATTAAAAAATCTAATTTTTCATGTGGAAAGCCTGTCATCCTTGCACCATTAAATGTCCGCTCCACTCCACTTTGTTTCATTCCTTCCTTCCTTTCTTCCTTCCTTCCCTTCTTCCTTCTTTCCTTCCTTTCTCTTTCTTTCCTTTCTTTTTTTCTCTTTCTTGTTTTTGAGAAACAGTCTCAGTCTGTTTTCCATGCTGGAGGTCTGATCACAGCTCACAGTCTCAGGTGATTTTCCCACTTCAAGTCTCCCTAGTGGCTGGGACTACAGGCATGCACCACCACACCTGGTTAACTTTTTCTAGTTTCTCTATTGACAGGGTTTCCCTACTTTGTCCAGGTTGGTCTCGAACTCCTGGGTTCAAATGATCCTCCCACCATGGCTTCCCAAAGTGCTGGAGTTACAGGTGCAAGCCACCATGCCAGGCCACTCTGTTTTCATTGACTATAGCACAACCACAATTATGTACCAAGTTTCCATACACAACTGGGCCTCATTATTAGCACTTTTCTCTGTTCCAGTAATCTATTTGTTTGTAACTATAAAAATACAAAACGATTTAACTAATTGTTGTCGTGTGAATGTTTGCTTCTCCCTAAAATTCATGCTGAAACCTAACACCCAAGGTATTAAGGTATTAAGAAGTGGAGCTTTTGGGAAGTGATTGAGGGCTCTGCCCTAACAAACGGGATAAACACCCTTATAACAGAGGCTTCAGAGAGCTTGTGTTGCCCCTTCTGTCATGTGAGGATGCACAGAAGGTACCATCATGAAGAACAGGCCCTCACCAGACGCTGAATCTTCTGGCGCCTTGATGTTGAATTCTCAGCTTACAGAATTGTGAGCAGTAAATTTCTGTCGTTCATAAATTACCCAGTCTCAATATTTTGTTGTAGCCATACAGACTAAGACACTAACCCATTAAATATCTTTTCCAAGAGTCTTATAGTTATTACAGGGCAAAGATTAAACCCAAATCATCTAACTCCAAGTCTCTTCCTACTGAGCCAGTAAGTAAATACTACATTTGAAATATAGCCACAAAGCACCATAGGAAATTATCAATTATTTAATTTTACTAGGGGTGAAAACATCATTACATATCTCCCCTATCCCCTTCTGAAAGTGAAGGCTACCACAGAAGATGGAATAGAATGACTGGCATTAATTTTAGTATTTAGTATCTACCTTTAATTATATGACCTGTAAGGTCCTTTTCATCAGTGACAAGCGAGGACATAAATCCACTAAACCACCATTCTGACTCTAAATTTACATTTGTCCTGACCATATTTCACTCACTACCTTAATCTTCTCATGTTCATGTCCTCTACCATATACTAAATAAACTAAATAGTCAGAGCTCTATCCCACACCTTACTTACCATGAAAACCAAATAATCACCAGAATTTGATTGTCTCTACATCATAAGATAAAAAATCTTTTAAAACCAGTGGCTCTAAACCTTTTTGGGTAATGGTCCAAAGACTTAATAAATGTTATGGACCCACTCATAAGAGAAAAAATTGATTTTACATAAAATGCCAGAGCATTTATAACTCTTCTGAAGACAATACATGAACAAATAGACTCTCAAGTTAAGAACCTCTATTTGTGGTGAGGGAGGCATTGAAGAAAAAATATACAGAAAGATTTTCTTTAAAACAAGTAACTCAAAGAAGTGATCCTTTTACTGTGACAGCTATATGTGCTTCTTCCCTTTTTTCACCCTTTCATGAACCAGCAGCAAACCTGCTAGGCAAGGAAAGATGAATGACTCCCCATCACAGCTCTTCAATATATTCATCAAAGGTAACACGTGAATAATGCAATCCCATTTCTATTCTCCTCACCAGGAAGTGAGTAAATTACTTTCACAATAACATAAAGTCATCAACTTTTGACACATTTTACTTTATAAATTGATCAATTATATACCAAAGATGACTTGAGAAACCAGTGTTTGCATATCATCTAGAAATCAAACGGCTTTAGAGGGTAGGTACATAAAGCAATTATTAATACTTTGTTTCCAGGCAGAATCTAGCATAGACTTTTATGTAAATATATCACTAATGACAAATGATCTACAAAATGGCAATGATTACAAATTATTATGCAAAATCTGTTACTGAAAAAAATTCAATGCAGGAATCCTTTTTTCTTCTGGAGGCTGGGGGTGGAGTTTAGGCTATAGAATTTTCCCATACATGAGGTACCAATGACCACATTTTTGCTCTAGAAAATATGCAAGTATCTAAAAAGTGAGATAAATATTGAAAAAGTATCTTGTATTACCTTGTGAAATATCTTCTATTTTTCAATAAAGTTGGTACTTTTGAGGAAAAGTGTTAAACTGTCATGATCCAAAAATTAAATCCCATCACACTTACAGAGGAACTGTTTGCAAACATTGAATTTACTTTGAAGTGAGTTGATTCTTGACAAATAGATTAATATAAAAGTGAAGGAAAATAAATCTTGGGATGCCAAAAATCACTAAGCCAAGGAAAAACTCAAGCTGGAAGCCACAACAGGCAAACCTGCTTCCCCTTTTGTTCCTAAATAAAGTAGCTACGAAGATAAAAAAAGCTTACATACCTCCCTCACAATTTGCCCACAAGGAAATTCCTTGTGGGCCTCAGGATCTTTACTTTATGTTAAACAGTTCTGTTGAATTTCACCCTGGCAACGTATGATAGCCTATCTTCACAGGTTCAGGACAGAAAGTCATCCCTCTGCTCATTAGCGGCAAATGCATATCTGATTGCTTTCTCTGCCTTACTGTTTATGTAATGCCAGACTAAATTATATATTCAGCAAATGGCTGATCAAGGACTTAAAAGAATGTAGTCTTTTGTCTCTTATCTACTTATGACCTGGAAGTCACCCCTTGACCAAACAAATGTTTGGTCACATATTGATTGATGTCTCATGTCTTCCTAAAGCGTATAAAAGCTAGCTGTACCCCGGCCGCCTTGGGCACCCATCATCAGGACCTCCGGGGGATATGTCACAGTGCATCCTTAACCTTGGCGAAATAAACTTTCTAAATTAATTGAAACCAGTCTCAGGTATTTTGTGTTCACATGGGGAAAAATTACAGTTAAATACCCAGTAAAGAATATAATGAGATATTACAAATTTAATGAATGGTTCTGAACATAAAATATAAAACCAATTTTTTTAATGCTTTAATTTTTATCATTTTTTTCACAAATATCTTAAACAGTAAAGTATTCTTAGGCATCATCCAGTGTCTTTGATTGCTCAGACCACCTAATTTGAAAATATTTTAAATTGAGTAAATTACTGCTCCTTAATCACATTTATCCAGAAATGCAGCAAAAACTGAGAAATCAGTAATTAAACAAATTTACAGAGTTTATGTTCTTCTAAAATCTAGACAACATGCACATGGGACAAATCTATTTTAAAGAAAAATACTTGAGGCTTTCTCATAAATTTTTTAAAAATCACACTGACATTTTACCACTTCCCACTGAAATACTACTGGTTTTATGATCAATAGAGAGTGTAATTAGAGGGAAATTTCAGGACACTATGAAATTAACAAATCAAAGTATGGAGGGAGGGGCAACTCAGTCATTCAACATAAAATCAACAAAGCAAATCTTTGTTTAAGTTGTTACTTTATCACTGTACTCTAACTAAAAACAAAGACAAGGACAACCACAATCAAAACTGCCATTGTATGGTTAAGCCATGACCCCAAGGCCTTTTGCCATTAAAGGTAGAGGAAGTGAAACTTAACACCAGAAGGGAACACTGTTATAAAAACAAGAATTAGAAGGAAGAGAGGAATATATATTTTTAAATAGGAATTAACTGGGGAAGCAAATAAGTTATCCAAAACAATTCAACAAGCTAAAAACAAGAACTAAATAGAATTACCAAAAAATTCCAATAACATTCTCTCAGAACTAAAGGTTGCCCAGTAAGACCTTTGTTATCTCTGGGAAGGGAAGGGTGGTACTTACACCCTAACATCACAATTTAAAGAACTAGAGAATCAAGACAAATTCAAAAGCTAGCAGAAGACTAGAAATAACTAAGATCAGAGCAGAACTGAAGGAGACAGAGACACTGGAAACCCTTAAAAAAAATCAATGAATCCAGGAGCTGGTTTTTTAATTGTCATAGTGAGGAAGGAGAACTAAGCATCAAAGACTACCTCCCCGTTGCATTTCAATAAGAGAGGTAAAGGCTGGCTGACCAAGCACTGCCTTAATCACCCTCCTACAGATCGCAGGTGTGGTATGAAGAATCTTTCTAGGAGGCATTGTTTTTACTTAAACAGGATCAAACGCCCACCACTTGTCTACTCCGTGGACCAAGACCCTTTCACATGTAATTTCTAGAGTTGTAAGCACAAGACCCTTGCACGTGTAAATGCTAGAGTTGTAAGCCTTTATAAGGGTAGGGATTTTCTTTGATAGACAAGCTTGGCTGTTAGGCAGCTATGCCACCTTGCTCCCGGCTGAATAAATCACCCCTTCCTCCCCAGTTCAGTGTTTGAGAGGTTTGTTTCTTGCAGCCGTTCCTGCTTTAATGTTAAAGCTCTGGCCAGCTGTCTGAAGATTTACCATCATAGTTGAAATAAAGTATAATTTCCATGGAGGATCTATACTACCTGACCCTCATATATCTCTGTAAATCCTCTCCTTCAGGTTTCCCTCTGCTCTCTATGCTGCTGCAACCTCATTGCCTCCTTCAGTTCTTAAATCCTGCCATGTCTATGCCTGTCCCAGGCTTTGCACACTTGCTGAGGTCTCTGTCTGTGGTGCTCTACACTATGCTGGTATCTTTGTTCTGCTGATTCTTGCTGTCACCATTCCACTCTCACCTCTTTACCAGTATTTGCCACATTGCCTTTCTGAGCCCCTCTCCAGTCATGGTCACTTGCACACTCTATTTCCACATGTATGTGTGCTTGCTCACTTAGAAAGCTGCCCACCCCAACTCCTTTCTCCTACCCTCCCTGTGCAGCAACAATCGTTTTTCAAGACAACAGCCAAGTTCTAACTTCTGCTACTCCTATAACAACAGCTTTCTCTTCCTAAAACCCCTTAAGTCAACAACAGGTATCACACAACGGCAGTAACAGGAGATAGACAAATCTGTAGGCAGACATGAATGGGTCCCTGGTGAAACACAACCTTGAAGCCAAAGACAGCCTGAGGTCTGAAAACCAAACTGCCAGTTCTGGATAGAGTCAATGAGGGGAATGAGAACTTCTACCCCCATCTTACACTCTCTCTCTTGATTGGCTCCTTCTGGATGACACCTGTTAGCCAACTGAATGGTGCTTTTTCCAAAGACCACCCATGGACCAATCAGCATGTACTGCCCCATTCTAAGTCCATAAAAACCTTGGATTCAGCCATACAGGTAGAAAAGGGACTTGCTTTCAGGGTTCCCTCTCCACTAAGAGCTTTGCTTCTGTTGCTCAATAAAATTCTTCTCTGCCTTATTCACTCTCTGGTGTCCATACACCTTATTCCTCTTGGTCATGGGACAACAACTCAGAACTCATGGAGTTGTGGGGACTGAGAACAAATGAGCTGTAACCCTCCCATTCACCGAGCTGAAGGCAGCAGGAACAAACGATCTGTAACCCTCCCTTCTGCCCACTGAGCTGTGGGCCACGAGAATAAAAGAGCTGTTAGTACACTCCCATTTGTAAGACTACAGGAGAAAGAAAGCTGTAACACATTCCCGCTCACTCAGCTATGGGAGTGAAGAGCTGTAACATTTCTTGGGGACTCAGACCTTAGGACTCCCCAAGCAGGAGCTGTAACACCCCCTAGGACTCCACAATTGCTGGCATCTCTGAGTTTTCAGGAGCCACTGTATTCTTCTTGTCTATTCATTGGCACTCAAGTCAGAAGCCACTCACAGCATGCCTGGTCCATCCACGTGCTCAGTGCAGAGCCACAGTGGGCACAGGATCTAGCCTGGGGCACAAGCAGAGTGCAGCCTGCCAGGCAGAGCAGGTGGACCAAGCCCAGAAGGCCCTGAACAAGGCCCAGGCAGAGGAAACGGCAGCCAAAAAGATTTCTGGCTGGTGAAGCAGCACAGAAAAAAATCCTATAACACAACTGAGTCATATACATGGCCCAATCTTTGCCTGTAGAGCTTAATTTTAACCTACTGAAGTTCTAAACTTTTAAGAAGCTGGACCATGAACTACTCTATAGGGATACATTGCTTCTTTTTCTCATAATGATTAGCATGGTGCTAAGCAAGTATTTTGTGCTCAGTATTTATTTTTTAATGGTTTTATCATTTTATCTTTAATAGAATAAGAATATGCTAACTATCCTCCCTTTTGATTCTCTTAAACCAACTGTATACTAGAGAACAGATCTACCATGGCTTGGCTACAGTAAAAAGTAGGAAAGTCTTAGCCAGTGGAAGAAAAGATTTGTTTCTATAAAATCTCTGCAACTCACTAATAACCTGAACATATGCTTCTATTTGTTTTTTTTCAGAAGAGGTAATGAGAGTAACAGTAATTCCTCCATCTTGTCTCTGTCACAGTCTTATGACTGTAAGCCAACATTTTATGATATGACTGTGCAGGGTTCAGGGTAGTTTATATCCACAGGTCAGCAGCATGTTGTTAACAAGACTGTGAGGATACTGCCTGCTTGACCTTGACCTCCTTACTGCCCCAAGCAAACCAACAGAGCTCTGTCCAATCCATTTAGACTGTAATAAGCCAAAAGCATATTAGAACAGAGAATCTAAATACTCCCATGATTTTTTAGCATCTTAAGTTTTAATATGTGAATTAATGATATAAAACACTTTGTTGGCACCAGTAATTGTGAAAGCAATGTGTTAGAACTGGCTTCATTATTTTTTATAATCTTTGTTCAGCACTTTGAGATCCTCAGCTTCTAAGGTCTGTGTTCAATTTATTTCAATACTTTGTTCTAAAAACTATTACAAATGAAAAGACACCTCATACAGGCACAGAGATGCAAAAGTATGTACTGTTGCTTGTGCTTTCTAAATCATTATACTTACTTTGGTGGCTCATCTATCAATTATGCAAAGATTATGCTGAAGGAATTAATCTAGTACATTTGCACTTCCCCGACGTCAATCTTGAAACTAGTCAGAAACTCCTAACGTTTTATATTATTTTAAAAACGGGTTAAAAATTCTCTCTGAAGCTCTTTATTTGAATGATTTTTAAGCAGCATGGAAAATTTTGTTTCCAAGTTTTAAAACTTTGTAGATATATTAGTGATTTTAAAAGAGAAAAGCATGTATAGACATTTTGTTTTAAAAAATCCTGAGAACAAACAAAAAAACAAGCAAAGTATCAGGAAAAAATTATTATCCTTTCAGTGTTTTCCTGCTCAGCATTCCTTCTAAGCTTTCCCTTCATCTCGAAGGAAAAGCTTCAATGATTCAAATGTGACATATTAAAAATCTAAGAACAAAAGAAAGGTAAACCCAGCGTTATCTGTTCTGGTTGATTTAAGATACACCTGAAGCCAGATGCAGTGTCTCACACCTGTAATCCCAGCACTTTGGGAGGCCCAGGCAGGTGGATCACTTGAGGCCAGGAGTTCAAGATCAGCCTGGTCAACATGGCAAAACTGAATCTCTACAAAAAAATGCAAAAAACCCCAAAAAATTAGCCGGATATAGTGGCACACACCTGTAGCCCCAGCTACTCAGGAGGCTGAGGCATGAGAATCACTATGAAGACTCTGTCTCAAAAAATAAATAGATAGGTTGCATACAGTGGCTCATGCCTGTAATCCTAGCACTTTGGGAGGCCGAGGCAGGCGGATCACAAGGTCAGGAGTTTGAGAACAGTCTGGCCAAGATAGTAAAACCCCATCTCTACTAAAAATACAAAAAATTAGCTAGGCATGGTGGTAGGTGCCTACAATCCCAGCTACTTGGGAGGCTGAGGCAGGAGAATCACTGGAATCCGGGAGGTAGAGATTGCAATGAGCTGAGATCATGCCACTGCACTCCAGCCCAGGTGACAGTGGGAGACTCTGCCTCAAAAAATAAATAAATAAATAAATAAAATAAACAAACTACACCTGAAATACATAAACTTAACTGGAAATGACTTAGATTTTAAGATTAGCAAATATTCCTCCTGTGCCACAAAAATAACTGTGAGAACTTGACAAACAGCATGCATACATATGTCTGTGTATACATATATACACATATATCATATAAGTTTAACATAAAGCACCAACATTTGAAGACACACAGAATATATCTTTCTTTAATTTTAGGAGTCTATGGTTTTCAAAGTGTTTGTTTTAAAAAAAATCTTGAGAAAAAATGATAACATAGGAAACATGAAACACCAAATTTAAGGATAAAACTAGTTAAAAGTAGGATTAAATGAGAATTTTGGGACTGCACCTATTGTTTTCCACCAAGAGCATCTCTGCAGGAGAATGAAAGTTACTTTTCCCATTTTGGTTGTATACTCATATAAAAAAGACAGACTGATTGCAGTAGCTCACACATGTGATCCCAGCACTTTGAGAGGCCCAAGTCGTTAGATCACTTGAGCCCAGGAGTTCAAGACCAGACTGGGAAACATGGCAAAACTCTATCTCTACTAAAAACAAAACAAAAGAAGTATCTAGGCTTGGTGGTGCACACCCATAGTCCCCGCTACTCAGGAGGCTGAGGTGGGAGGATTGCTTCAGCCTGGGAAATGGAGACTGCAATGAACCATGATTGAGCCACTGCACTCCTGCCCAGGCAACAGAGTGAGACACTGTCTCAATGATTGAATGAATAATTCATTACTTAATTCCTTTTAAAAAGATGGGCTACAATCTGGCCATTTCAGAGTCACTTGTGATTCTACCCAATAGCTCTACTTAGACAAACATAAATTAATAATAAACTAAACTCTAAACACTAGGAAAAATGGCCTTTAAGCAACTGTTTCGTTTTTCCTGCTGTTTTAAATTGTTAAGCAACCAGGGGAAAAGCTGTGGTGATTAAAATTGCCACATACAACTCAGAGCTCATGAGTTTCATGAACACTGAGTATGGCCAATAATCATGTGCGGAAATAAAGCAAGAACTGACACCACAAAAAGGGAAGCAATTTGCCTGGTAGCCTATAATTAGCTTTTGAATCTTACAGTAGAGAATATTATTGAGGCAAATAGCTTAGAAAGATTTAAAAAGGGATTAGTCATTCACATGAATAAGTAAGCCCAGAATTTAGTTACCTAAGCCAGGGTGGGGTGGAGGGGGTAAGGTGGAGTGGAGCAAACATCACAAAAGCAATATGTCTCGTCTGTTCTAGAGAACACAGATCTCCAACAGGAAAAAACTTGTGGACAACATATATGCTTCTGGAAACTTAAACGGCTATCTGTTCAAGACGACACAAATCATATAATAAGATCACCCACACAAACTAGAATACCATAAACAACAGTAGGCCAATTTCACAAAGCTCAACTAGGATGGTTAATTCTACAGTGTCATTAGATACAATACTATTTCTATACAGAATATGTCTAGACTACAAAAAAAAATTGTTGAATCAACTCCTTTTATCAGAAAGATATTCCTAAGTTTTTCAAATATTTTAACTACAACTGAAGCTGTAATTCTGATATACTCTAATGGAAACGAAATTACGCTATACAGAATAATTTTAAGTGTTGTTAACCAGAATTATTGGAAGCTGATTTTGACACCTTGACATATGTCAATTACAGTAGAATTACCTAAATCATTTAATTTTAAAAGAGAATAGCTTTCACATAAAGTTTCTTTAAAAATAACTGAATCCATATTAGTAAATTATTTAAAGATAAAGCACAACAAACCATACCACCAAAGTATTGACCAATAGAATGATATGAATTGGAAATATTTAAATGATTGAAAAGACATTAAATTAAAAAGAAAATTAAAATTCAGGCGCAAAAGCTAATTTACCACATTCTTGGTTTTTCTCTTAAGTAGTGGAGAAATATATTAATTAAAATATGGCCTCAATTTATCAGAAACTTGCCCAAAATAAGTTGAGGTCAATGTCCCTTCCCCTTGAATCTGGACAGGCTTATGACTGCCTCACCAAAGTGATGCTGAGTGCCTTCCAAACTTAGGGCAGAAGATGTCATACAGCTTCCACATGGCTCCCTTGGGATGCTGGTTCTGGGGAAAGCCAGCCTGCAAGTAAGAAGCCCTGAGACTGCCATGCCAGCAAGGCCACTTTTGAGCACTCAGTAGACAGCCACAGCTGAGCTCACTGACAACGGCCAGCATCAGCTGCCAGCCAAGTGAGTGACCTGACATCTGACTACAACCGCATGAGAAACCCCGAAGGTGAACTGACTGGCTGAGGCCTTCCCACATTCCTGACCCACAGTGTCATCATCAAATAAAATGGGTTTTTTTAAGTTCCTAGGTTCTGGAAGAATCTGTTAAACATAAGACAGTAACCAGAACAGGTACTTTAATTCAAGAAGACACACCTCAGTGATAGACAGGATGCTAGCACAATAGTTCACTGGATTGATACAAAAGTAATTGCAGTTTCTGCTACAACTTTTGCACCGATCTAAATACATTGTGGAATAAAATGTCAAAAGTTCAGATTCAAATAGTTACCTTACTTTTTATAGCAAACATATAATAATTTATTTTCAATCATTCATTCAGGCTTTAACAAATATTTCTTGAGCACCTCTTCTCTTCTGGGCTCTGTGCTAGGTGCTGGCTATGAAAGTAGCTCAAAGAATAATGGGGGAGCATCAAGGTAATAAACATCAAATTATCACACATCATATAATTCTAAAAAGAGGTAAATACAGGCAGAGTAAAAAGGACTCTAAGAACCTTAACAACAGGACTAACACAGTCTGGCAATGTGAGGAAGACTGAGTCAGTGAAGTGAAATTAACCATGAGAAGAACACTATATGGCCAGAGGCAGGAGAGCTGGAGTAATAGAAGAAGGAGCTGAAGAGGATGCAGAGGTCAAATCTTATCCACAGTGTTATGAGCTGGGATCTTTATGTAAAGCAATGTGGAGGTCTTACAGGTTTTTAAACAAGATAATGGAATATTGAAATTTTCATTTAAAAATATCACTTTGCCTATCTATTCAAATAGTTTATATATTGGCAATATTAGTTCCTAATGTATTAATTATTTACTGGATAAATTTAAACATCCACTCTACATATAGAGTATATATAACACACAAAGTGTTAGGAAATTAGTAAAAAACAAATTAATAATGTCTTTACATGCATCAAGTTTCATAGTCTAATGGAAGCACAGAGCAGGAAACAGGCAATTTAAATACAGTGAAATAATAAAAATTGTATAGAAGAGTCCTCAATAGTTTGGTAACCTTAAGTAAAGAGAGTTATCAAAGAATATAGGAAGGATGCTTAATCTAGATATAGGGGTCAAGAAGATTCTCCCAGAAGAATGTCTAAGCTGAACTAGAGGAATGGGTACAAATGGGGCAAAGAGAGTTAGCAAGGAAAGAAAGAGGATTCCCCTAAGACAGAACTTCATGTCACTAAAGGCAAAGGCTCATAATTAGAGTCATGCAGTATTCAAAAAACAAAAAAATCTACTATCTCTATAGATGTAGTGGGACACTTGAGAAAGAAAGCTTTGAGGGACCACAGGAGTCAGAATGCACAGGGACATGTAGATATTGCTATAAAGTTTAGATTCTAATGTATTAGTAAGAAGCAGATGTCGAAAGGCTAAGAAGGATAGTACCAAAACAGGTTCTGCATTTTATAAAGAACCCTCTGGCCTATTTGCGGAGAGTATGTTGGAGAAAGTCAAGAGAGGGTCACTGGGAACAAGTAGGAAGTTCCTGTAAGAATCCAGGAGAGAGATGGTGGAGGCCTGAGCAAGGGAAATGACAGCAGAAATAGAAAACAGTAAAGAAGAATACAGATATATTTTAAAGATACAGAATTGAAAGGACCTGGTGATTAATTAGATGTGGGAGATGAGGGAAAAGAATAGTTCAATGATGACCCTCAAGTTTCTGACCTGGTTACAACTAACGGAAACAGGTAATCTCCAAAAAGAAGCAAAACTTTGAGCGTGTGGCAAAGAAGGGGAGGAGAAGGGGATTTAAATTTGAGAAGCTTAAGGTGGCTATGTATGGGACATCCACCACAGTGATTCAGGAGAGAGATGGCTATGAGATACTGTTGATTGGGGATAGAGAGAAAGATTTGTGAATCAACAAGAAATAGATGTTACTTGAAACCATGAGAGTGGGTGACATGACCCCACTAATGTATACAAAGTGAGAAGAGGCTTAGCAAAGGACCATGCAGATACCAACATTAAGAGATGGTAAAATACAAGAAAGTTCTGACAAAAGGAATGACCAGAAACTTAGGAAGAAAACAGGAGAGTATGTTGCCATTAAAACTTAACAGTAAATCAAATCATAGCTTTCCTACACTAAGTTCCTCTTGACTTCCTTACATGAAGATGAGACAGTTTGGCTGAAATCTCTTGATCTAAGTTTGAGCAGGAGCCTTTTGCTTCCTCAAAACCTGTAATTGTCTTCTCCTTCTTGGATTGGAAGACTTGTGATTTTTGTACAGACAGGTATTAAAGAAAAATATAGATTTACCTTATTAATGAGATAATAAATTTAAAGAATATAAAAAAGCCATAGGTTTTAGAGTCAAACATCTGAATTTCACGTCCACCTTTGCCATTCCCTAGCTTTGTGACTTTGGGCAAGTTATTTAATCTCTTTAATCTTGAGTTCCCTTATAACTGCAGTACAAAAACAGGGTTGTTCCTGTTCTCTTGAACCCACTCTAACCTGAAGACCATCTCATGGCTGCCAGTGAAAACAGCACTGCTCACAGTTACCAATAAACTCCTTGTTGGGAAGTCTAATAGTCAATTTCAAACTTCAACCTGCTGGAACTATCAGAAGCATTGGACACAGATGACTATCCCTTTTAAAAGACTGTCTTTGTTTGGCTTCTGGGTAAGTAGTTTTCAATACTCTTCTTGCCTAGTTAGCCCACTCCCTATTTAGACTCTTTGCCTATTCTTTATTCTTTCTGATGTCCCAGACTCCGTATCTGTGAACACTCAATCCCCAATCCTTCTCTAGCTACTGACACTCCACAGGTGACCTCATCCAGTCTAACAGCTTTAAATACCACCTGTATGCCATCCACATTCAAATTTATATCTTCTGCTCAGATCTCTCTTCTGAATGCCAGACGCCAACTGCCTACTCAACATCCCTTCATGAATGTCTAAACGGCATGTCAAATTTCTTATTCTCCCTAAACCTAGTCCTCCTACACTATTCCTCATATTATTAAACGGCAACCCCATTTTTCTAATTGCTTGGGCTCAGAACCTGACTCATGCTTGACTCTTTTTCTCTCATCCCACAGGTAATCATCAGCATTCTGTCAGTTCTAACTTCACAGTATGTTCCAAATTCAACCAGTCAAACCACGTTCGCCTGTATCACTCCAGTCGGAACTCTATTGTCTCTCCTTTGAATTATTCCATAGTCTTCTAACAGATCTTTTTACTTCTACTTTTGACTCCTACAATATATTCTCCACAAAGAGATGGAGTAATCTCTTTTAAAGGGAAAGGCATATCTGGTTTCTCTTTTGCTCAGTGTCCTCTTATAGCTTCTTACAACATCTTACTTTAAGGAAATGAAGATACTGGATGGGCTTAATCCCCGCCTGACCAGCTTTCCCCACTCCTCCTGCTGTCTTCTTTTCAGCACTCTCACCTCATTCTCTGTGCTTCAGCCATACTGATCTCCTTGCAATTCCTGGAAACTTGCAAGCATGCTCCTACCTTTGGAACTTTACACCTTATTATTCTATTAGATATCCTCATGGTTTGTTCCTTCTTTGGCATCACGAAGATCTCTTCTCAAAAGTCACTTCATAAAACGTGTCCTCCCAGACAGCATGTCCTCCCAGACAACTCCCCCAAAAATTACAAAGTTATCAAGGCAAACCCTCTCCCCACTATTTATCACCCTTCCCTTATTTCTCCTTCTCCATAGCCCTTATTATCTCCTAATATGCTGAATAATTTACTTATCTCATTTTCCATCTCCACAGCCTAGCATATAATTCCATGAAGTCAGGAGCTTTAAATGTTTTCATTTCTTGTATCCTCAGAGCCTAAAACAGTGCCTTGTATGTAATCAGTATTTAATATGTAAACGAAATAGAATTAAATAAAAATATTTGTAAGAATGTTTACAAGATAGATATCCAATAAATGGCTTTCTTACTATTTGTAAAAACTTACAAATTCAAGTGCAATTATCCCAAAATTGGTGGGGCGAACAGTAATGATAAAGTTGATGGAGAAAGATATAAACTAGGAGTTATTCTCCCAGACACATTGAATTTTTATTTTTATTTATTTTTTGAATAAAAAGAATGAAAGAGAGAAAGAAAGATGAAGAGATTTTAGAAAGAGAAAAGGAGAAAGAAACAGCAAAAGAAAGAAAAAAAGAATGAAAGAGAAAGAAAGAAGAGATTTTAGAAAAAGAGAGAAAAGAAGAAAGAAAGAAATAGCAAAAGAAAGGAAAAAAGAACGAAAGAGAAAGAAAGAGGAAGAGATTTTAGAAAAAGAGAAAAGGAGAAAGAAAGAAACAGCAAAAGAAAGAAAAAAAGAATGAAAGAGAGAAAGAAAGAGGAAGAGAAAGAGGGAGAGAGAATGGGATTCTTGTTTTATTGCCCAGGCTAGAATACAGTCTAGAATTAAAAACCTCTTTTATGCCAATAATTGTGTTTAACAATGGAGACAGGAAGGAATAGGGGATGAAAATAACAAATAAGCAGCCAACCAATATTTTATTTAAACCTGTGAAATGCTATGCAATTGCTGGGGAGTGATTTATTTCCAGTTATGTGGTCGCTTTTAAAATAGGTATAATGTGATACTGAGAAAAGTGTGTGTTTTGTGGATTTGTGGGAGGAGAGTTCTGTAAATATTTGTTAAGTCTAGTTGTTCCAGGTCTGAGTTCAAGTCCTGGATATCCTTGTTGATTTTCTATCTCGTTGATCTATGTAATATTGACAGTGTAGTGTTAAAGTCTCCCACTATTATTGTGTGGGAGTCTAAGTCTCTTTGTAAGTCATTAAGAACTTG